>AYKW01000048.1:0-30587 GCA_002760635.1 Ganoderma sinense ZZ0214-1
CGTGGCCGCTTGCGAACACGATCAGCGGCCAGATCCAGCATCGAAGCACTCGGACGGCCCCCGTGGACCGTCGAGATGATATTCAGGAACGTACCAAGGCTCCGGCAGTCTGTAACTGCCATCCGCCACGCCGTGCACGACCATCCTAAAGGTGTGTATGTGCCGGCCGGTGGCCAAGCCGTCGAAACGAGTCTCATGGCCCCCAGCCAGCAGAAACGATATCCAAAATGCGGAATAGACTTACCATATCCCACAGCGCGCTGGCGCGCAGGGGAGCCAACGTCTTCGGCAAGTCCTGGAGCAGGTTGCAGCAACGCTACAGCGATGTGGGTCAGCGGAAGGAGCTCGAGAACAGGACAAAGCACTCACGTCCGAGGCGGCCGGGTACGCGATCGGAAACAGTCGAAAGAGGACCTGCAGGGAGGGACCGACAGAACTGGGAAGGGAAGCGGGGCAGGAGAGGAGCGGACGAGGGAGGGGAGAGTACCTTGATGGTCCAAGTCCCGGTTTTGTTGGCGGCGAAACAAAATTTGCAGGACCTGGGAAACCGGATGTTAGCGACGGGGCCGAGGATAGAACCGCGGGTTACTAAGTGGTTCATCCGGCACACCCATCCGATCTGCAGATCTCACCTCAGGCGGCGCAGCTGCGAGGTTATTCCCGCTGCAGCGCCATAAGTGGCCGAGTTCAGGGAGGCTCGGACGCCTGGCACGAGTCTCCCCGCGATCGCACCGAGCTGTCCGCTTCGGGCCCCGCATGATCGAAAAATTGGCGATTGCTTACCTTGCAGCCCGCACTCGCTCTTCCGTCCAAAACCGCCGCCATCTGCCATTTCCACGGGTTGGATTGCGTCGGACGCTGTCGAAGGTGCCCTCAGCGGCCAGATCTCGCGGCGAGAGAGAAAACATCTTGTGGGCTTCACGGCCACCGTTCGAGAGTGGTGCGCACTCCCAAGACTGTGCTAGGCGGTCAGAATCGACGCGATTAGAGAAACAGAGCTCACGGCGGCCAACCTGAGGAGCGGCGTTGCCTTGGGCATAAGACGGCGACCGGATCGCCGCGAGATTTGCGATGTTTACCGGTTGGGGTCCATATCGGTTACGTGAGGCAGACGGAAAAGGCGTCAAAGGATAAATTTGGGGGGGATGGAGGCGGCCGTGTTGCTGGACGGCGACGAAGAGGCCGGGACCGTGGTGGAAAGAGAGAGTAAGGCGCCAAGGCTCGGCAACGTAGCTGGGCAGTGCCACAGAGGCACAAGCGCCTCAACTGCCTTTTGCGGCCACCCTCCCAACCGCCACCGCCATGGCTCCTGCTCTCGACTCTTCCTCGTCCACCAACAACCACCGCCGATTTGGACGGTGAGTTTATCTTACACATAAATTGAAATCTTATGTACGCCGATCTTCGACATCTCGCGCTCGACCTCCGCTAGTACCTAGCCGGCAGCATCCGCAATCGAGTCCGCCGTCCGAGTCCTGGCCGTGTGTCGAGGACGAGCTTGACAGCCGCGAGCTGCGGGATGGGGATACCGAGCGGTGCGCCCGATATCACAGCTGCAGGATCCGAAATGGCACGGTTAACCTCGGCTTCGCTCGCTTCCTCAGAGCGGGGATCCCGGAATGCCCGACATCCGCAACATTAGCGGAAGCTCCATCACCTGCGGTGGCCGGCCGCACGAAAAGTTGCTCCGGTTAGTTACCAAACTGCACGCTCACGTACGTCGGCCATCCATTCGTGATTTTTTCCGTCCCCGATCATAGTGTGTCGTGTGTAGCCTTTCGTAGCATAGCATCGCGTCTGCGTGCTGACTCGGAGAACCATGGCACTGGAATGGTCTTGTGCCGAGGACTCGCGGTGAGCGCGAGTCGCTGGCGAGAGACTGCCGGTACGTACTAACCTTGTCTTTATCCAGGATATTGTGCGTACGCGACCGCAGTTCGACTACCTGACTCTGGGGGCCTCTCCGGGAATAGGGTTTTCGTGCCCCGGACTCTCCCCCTTCAATGCAGCGGCACGGATTTGAGCGAGAAATACACTCCGTGCTCCACCATACCGCATTCCGAGTCTCTCCGGACTGCCTATCGCGTGAGTACTTCGTCTCTGGCATCAGCATAGCCGTCGCCGTTGACCAGAGGATGTTCCGTGGCATCATGCGTCCTGCGTGATGCCGATATTCGTCCGTTTGTCCGTTCTGCCGGAACCGTTGTCAGGCTAGAGCGTGACGCTGGCTCGCCGGCCGCCATGATTCTCTCCAAGGTCGATGCAAGTCTCCCGAGACTCGGTGTCCAACTCAAGTCACAGGCTGTTCCGTCGGCGGAGTATTATTTCCAGAATCTACATTGGCATGTTGGATGTCTGGTGATGGAATTTTAGTGTACATTAGCTTGCTCGGCTTGACCGCGCTCAGCTTCCAGGTAAGTGCAAGCAGCGAGGCATTCGATTGGGGTCGTGTAGAGCATCGTTCCGTCCTAGGAGGCTGCCATTTGGCAAGCCAACTCGAACGAGGACTCGCAGGACCCCATTTCCTCTGTCCCTCCTCCCCAAGCTCGGAACAGGAATTTCGCGCCGCTCGGTCGCTTCGGGCTGTTGCGCTTGGCACCGACAATCCTGTAAGTTGAGACCCTTGCAGGACCGCCTTCAGTGCGCTCCGTGAGCGTGCTCATACTTCAGCCGATGGCTGCGTTGCTGCGTCGTGCATTTCTGATGACTGTTTTCCGAGTTCTAGGCACATCCAGCGTATCAGTGAACTCGGTTGAAGGTCTCCGGTGCGAGGACACAAGTTCCGAAGAGCATTGAGCTCCCAGTGGGCATTCGGGGCGCATGTACATAGCGTCTCCAAGTCGAAAGTTATTTGTTACCAATTCCGTTAACCTCAAATACACAAAAAGAGCGAGGACAAGAAATGAGAGTCATACATGGCGGCCATGGTCGACGTTTGCGAGAGAGGGCCAGTGAGGATGCCACGGCCTGACCTTCGCCGTGAGCCTGAACAGTGCGCCCGGGCGCAGCAGTCATCCTAATGCCGACCTCGCCTAGTGTCCGTAACATCCGCATCTCGCGCCCATATTTCGAAGCGGATGCGTCCCTAGTCTGTCCAGCACAACATCCGGTATCCGGCACACCCACTTGTTCCCTGGTCCAATTTAAAGAACCAGCCTGCCGCACAACTCGAATGTGCACACAAGTCGGACGCAGCGCAAGCCTGCCCGCCCGACTACGCACACGAAAGAGGGATGGGGAAGACAAAAACAGCTTGTCATTCGAATTGAGAAGCGAGCCCGCCCGGACGGTCCCACATTACACCCGCGCATATGTACGTACGTACAATGACATACCGTTGCTACGAGCTCGCATACCCGCCCAGATCTCCAATATCCCGTGTACCGCCACGGGCCCCGACCCTAATTGCTTGGCGGGCGAGTATACCCCTACCCTGATCGCGATGCGCCGTCTCCCGGGGCCCGTGGAGGCGAGATGACACCCTGCCCAGCTGCGCACGGTTAGCTGTTTGTGCGGAACGGGCGAGGTCCGGCAGGTGCAGTACGTACCTCATACCTTTGCACTGCGTCCAGCCCCGCTGTGGGCCACGGCCGGCGAAGTGGGCTGGCAGAGACAGCGCGTCAGATAGATGCACGTACTGTGCCCAGGGAGGAACGGCCGGTGTTCCGGTCGCGAGACCAAGACCGCGACCACGGTTATTGCCTTACGCGGCGGTGGTTCAGAGCCGTGTCGCGTGTCTCTGGCGATGAAACGGCGGTCAGAGACGCACGCCACGGCACACGCGGAGGTACGTACCGTGGTCAGGGATGCACGTCTGTGCGAAAACCACGGCCGCCGTGCGTGCGTGCACGCAGACAAGATGGGATTCGACGGCGACCGCCAGAAACGGCTGCGGTGACCGGGTCCGGATGACGCCATGATGCAACCGCGAGGCCGTCGCCCGCTCGCCGCCATCCAGCCGAGCCTGTCTCCACGCACGGACCGGAGAGACGGCGTATATAGACGGGGTTCAAGGTCATACGTCGACCCATCCCCCCGTCCTCCACCTCGCTGCTGTCGAAACCTCCCATCCACGCTTCCGCCGCCCTTGCCAGCACGAGGGTCGTCCCGACCACGGAGTGTCCGCCGTTGGGAGGCGCAGCGAGCGCGATGGGCTCGCTCGTCGATGTTCCGGGGCACGTACGCACCGTGTTGTTCGCGGTTTCCGATCACCGTCGTCCCCGGTTTCCGGATGCTCGACACCGAGCTGGTACGTCGTTGTTCTGATGCGTCGAGCGCGCCGCTGACGGAGTCTACGCGCCTTCTCGCAGCGTGCCTCGTCTTCGGATCGAGGGTCAAGGTAGGGGGTGGCGTTGGGTGCTAGGTTGAATAAGCCCGAGATTAGCTGAGCGGAGTGAAAACGCGGGTTAGAAGGTGTACTTACGGTACTTAGATAAGGCTTGGTGCGGGGTAGACGGCGTCGAACCAGACCTAAGGCGAGGCGCTTCGCTGGTTGGTGATCGCCTGACGCATGGAGCAGGCCGAGCGGGACGTCTGATTCGGTAGCGAACGAGTACGGCGTTCCGCATAAGGACAAGACGAGATGCAAGAGCGTAGGCGGCGGTGTCGAGACGGCTAGGAGACGAGGCGGAGGCGAGGGACAGGGTACGAGACCGCCCAGATGAAGCGAAGCCTGTGCAGAGCGCGAGAGGTGGTAGAGATCCGAGAAAGCGCAGGCATGCAGCGTTGGCCGCCGCTCCGTGTCGGATGCGGACATCCGGCGGTACGAGATGTTCGCGCAGAATGCGGCGGAGACGGTGTGGACGTGGCCTCTGCAAGGAGACGGATCGTCGGTTCGGGGGGGCTCAAGGAGGCAAGGAAGTGACGGTGGACTGTGTAAATAGAGGGCGTAGAGAGAGTGCATATGCGCGTCATGTATGAGATGCCAATGTTGATGTGGACGGTAACACAGCGGTCTGGAAGAGACGGGAGGATTCCGGGAGAGCCGTAGGGTGCGTACAGAGGGAGAGCGCCATCGGGAAGACCCTGAGCTCGTGGAAGCACAGACCGACAAGCATGCAAGCAGCAAAAGAGACGGGAAGGAGAGAGCAAGTCGAGAGAGGGCACAGACACAAAAAGCAAACGGAGCGCACCAGTGACTTGGACGACAGCGCCCTCCTTCGCGTCTACCCATTTCCCGTCGATGAACGCTTGGTGGTGGACGGGGCATGCCTCCTTCAAACCAACCAGCACCCGTCGCTCAATACGCCTCCTCGCTGGTGTCTCCGCGCGACAAGAGGAGGGATACGCACCGGAGTGATGCTGGCGATGCGGTACCGGAAGCTGGGATGGCGGGGGATGAATTGGGGCTTGAGGCGGGCGGTAAAGACGAGAGAGACGGACGCGAGACGATCGGGAGGCCGGATGGTGGGCAGCTGGGAGGTGGTACGAGTCCGAAGTGAAGAGCTGTCAAGAGATGGTGACGGACGTGCATGAGCAGCACCGTCGCGTCCTGGCCGCAAGAGCAAGAGCGCCGGTCCCCGTCGCTGCGGGCCTGCGGCCCGGCCCGTTGACAGGCATTGAGCTCGCGCGATCAGGCCCCCTGGACGTGGGGCCCCCCACTACAACACTCACTCTGTACTTGCATTGCGACGGCGGGATATCGGTATTACAGCATAAGTTACAGTAGCACAAGCATGGGTATAGTCCACACGAACGAAGCGAGCAACCAAAGACGTCGAAACAATCCTAGATATAGCAAGCCGCGAAACACATATCCAAAGCACCGAGGACCGAGTAAGCGAAACCCTAGCTAAGTGGTCGTGAGGCGAAAGGCGGAGACGCTGACGAAGGACCCAAGTAGGTAAGTTACCGCTATCCGAAAGCATCCCCCTCAGCCCCAGAGTCCGAGTCCACACCGCGGCACCGACAGCCATCCAAACACCGAGCTCCACGTAATGCCGTATCAGCCATCGCCGCAACCTTCGTCGCATCCATGTGCAGATTGACGGATGCAATAGCGCGCAGGCGAGTTCTCCCAGTTCCTCCAGCGCAGCCCCGACTCGGTTTCCCAGGTCTCCAGTTCTCCAGCCATCCAGCTTCAGACCCAAGCCGCCAGTCCGGAATATCCCAGGCAGTCGACCACGGTGCTCGAAGCATTCCCAACGACGACCGGCGAACGACCTCACCGCCGGCCCTCGACCGCGAGCTTCATCTTCGTGAACCCGTCCGGCCCGCTCTCCCGCATGATCCCGCGGAACATATACCTATCCCCCAGATAATCCACCCTCCGCACGCCCTGCGCCTCCTCGAACGCCTGCGGGCTCGGGAAGTGTCTGCACCTCCTTGTGTACGCCGCCGACACCTCGTTCATCCGCCGCGCGCTCAGCCGCACCCAGTCGCCCTGCCCGATCCGCCTCTGCACCGTCCTATATATCGCCATGAGCACGTCGTACACCGTGATGGGGGCGTCCGCGGCCTCGCGCGCGGACACCGCGAGGAAGGGGGAGCGCTCGCGCGAGCGTTCGCGCGCGGTCGTGTGCTGCTCGAGGGGCACGGGCCAGTCGGGCAGCAGGTCGCACTTGATCGTCATGCGGTACACGGGCGGGTGCGTCGCGGGCTCGAGCAGCTCGTCGAGCGTGAGCGGGGTGCCGGACGTCTGCCCGAAGGACGTGATGCGCTGCGGGTTGAAGGAGTGCAGCGAGAGGTCGAAGAGGAGTCTTGGGGCCCGCCGCGCTCTCGCCGTTCAGGAGCGGGTGGATCTGCGCGGTGTGCGGGGAGGAGGGCTGGAAGGCTAGAGGGGCGGCTAGAGGGGCGACCATGGTCGGGAAGGTCACCCAGGCGGGCTGGGGGAGACAGGTGTCGGAGCGTCGTCTCTGGTGGGTGAAGACGGGCGCGGGCGCGTGCTGGGCGGGGAGAGGGACGATGGGGGGGAGCGGGGTGACGATGATTGGGGGCGAGGGGAAGGGGACCGGGTTCGGGGCGGGGGCGAGGCCGGCGTGCCAGGAAGGACGACGTTGACGGGGAGGGAAGGGCTCGCGGTCGTCGTCGAAGCGAACGCGGCGCTCGAGCGGAGGGGGAGGGACGACGGCAGCAGCAGGGAGGCTGGTCATGGGAGGGATAAAGGGCGAGACGTACGGCTGGTCGTAGAAGGGGACCATGTATGGGGTCGGGTAGTAGAACTGAGGGTAGGCGTACTGGTGAGCCATGTTTGCTGTGAGTTGGGAAGTGAAGAGATAGGGCGGGGGAGGAGGGAGAGATTGGTCCTTTATAGGAGGTGGGCGGAGAGATCGAGATGCAGTTACGGAAGTGAGCAGTGGGTCACAGATCCACAGACAAGGAGATATGGATGTTAGGCAAGGGAGACAGCCTGTGTTGGTGAGCGAAGAGACAAGTGGTGGATGCGCCGATTTGTGGGCAGTGAGCTGCGGTAGAGGTGGGACGAAGAGCGAGAGCAGAGTGGTGCAGGTAGCTTAATAAATTGCAGGGATTTGAATTTCGTTAAGGCGGACGTTCCTGGAAGCATCATGACATCGCATCAGTGCGTCAACAAAGTTAGAAGGTCGGAGTTAACATTGTGTCGAGCGCTGAGCTGCAGAACGCGAGAGAACACGCTGTAAAAAGCGAGCATGGCGGGAAGAGCTGCACAGAGATTGGCAACGTAGGACTCGGAGTCGATAAGAATCAGCACTGCTCACCTGTGATGAATGCCGACATCGGAGAGGGGATCGCCCGAGGCCGTACACACTGTGGCCGAATTTGGCATGGGGATCGGAGGATGGGAGCGGAACCTGACAACAGCCGCTGTCAGTGACTGCGTGGCGACAGTGAAAACGCACTGGTTGGTTGCCGTTGACTCTGAGCTCATCGTCGTATCTGTACTCTCTCGATATCGCAAGAATACGTTACTTTTCGATGACCGGTTTGAGTGGCTGATAAGAACGAGTGCTTGTACGATAGAAGGCAGGATTGATGAAGGGTGGCAGGTTGGAAAGAGAGGGCGCGGACTGGGAAAGTCGCGGTCGCAGGGCAAGCCGAGCCAGTGCCGAGCCGGCGGGGAGACCGGCGCTGTGGCAGTGCTGCAGCAGCTCCCCGCCTCCGCGCCTCCAGCCAAGTGCCGCGTACTATGTTCTCGTCTTGACCGACTTCCCTCCCGACTTGTGATACAGCCTCTTTCATCAATGTATGACTCTCTTCTTCACTGCTTGTGGTTATCGGCGGGACGTACGTAATTCAACTCGTCTTTCGCTCAACCATGGCATCGCCACCGATGACGGCCCTTCCGTGGCCCCGGAACCGACCCCGACGGATTGCACGAGAAGGCTAAGTACGATTGGCAATTAGGGCACAGAACCTGCTGCTCGTAGGGGTAGTGACTATCAGGTAACCTTCGAATCCTTTCCTCCTCCGGACTCGGACATTGCTCAAGTTCCCTCGGCCCACTGTGTCCCCAACCTCTGGGACTAACCGCCTGCAACGACATCTACATGCAGAGTTCGTAAACAAATGTAAGGTACGTACCTTTTCGGAGTGTCCAGGATCTCCGGCCATCTCAGCAATTCTTCTGGCACGTCCACATTCATTTTCATTCCCAAGGTTCCGAAGATTCCTACGTACCCCGGCTGACGACTGCTGTCCAGCTTCGAATTCCCAATCCGTCTTCGGTGGCACACTCCAGTCCATCACACCCGAAGCCGCCAGGTGCCACCCAATGCTCACGCTTAACTGCGCTTCATATCCGCCACACCCATCGGCCATTGCTCTCGGCGACTGTGTTTCGAGTTCTCAGGCTCAGAGGCTCTGCTGTCTAGTACATTCGACAAACATCCATGTCGGCGGAGGGCCAATCTCTCAATCTCTCGAACACTCTGGTGAGCCGCTGCGAATGCGCCACCATTGAAAAGAACTGCTGCCGAAACCTAACCTAACCACCATCTATCAGACCACTCTATTCAAAGCTTCCCAGCCCGTGTCTCATCAGATTCCCCCTCCGCAACGTTAACAGGGCTCACGCGTCTCCGCTCCGCCTCCCCGATTGTGGCACGTCCTTCGTATCGTAGACACACCGCCTGGACTCTGATGTACAGCGACGCTTCCGTACGTCCCTCCGCACCCGCGTCTTCCAAAAGCCAATACGGACGCTGACACGTCCGCCGACCTGTCATCGAGACACTCAAAGCTGCGCCGCAGATTCCGAAAAAGGTGTCTCCTACACCAAGGCCGACGTGCCAGAACCACGTCCATCGCCGACTTTGGTATGCGTCTGGCGTCCTCAGGTGGCATCCGGCCGTCTCTCTTTCAAGTTTTCTGCGCCTGTTGCGGTCGACGGCCTAGAGCCTGCCGGCTCCGCAAGTTCAGGTGCGAGTTCCGACCTGGTTCATGGACGCACCCAGGCTGCGTAACGTCTGACTCTGAAGCCTACCGTGAAGCCCGCCCCAGTCTGCGCTCTGGACCCGCTCCATTCGATCGTCCTGTGGAAGACGCCCTGCCCCGCCTCGAGGGCACCATTCTCCCGACCGCTCGGGGCGCCGGTCTGCGTCTCAACGATACGATAAGTTTGTGTACCGACTCGCAGCGGGTGTAAACCGCCACCGCCACTGCCTGTACAGAGCTTCCAAGGTGTCGACGTTGAACAAGCGGTCCTCTGCTTCTCCGGTGGCTCATGGGCCTGACTCGACGATGACTACAGTTTTTGGGCCAGGCGGAAGCGTATCTGGTGGCACCTGCCAAAAGCAGAAATTCCGGACGTCCAAAAGCTTCCGAGAGTGCCACACCGCGCGAAAGGATCCCGGCACACGGCCCGTAACGATGCGAAGACGCGCCGTGGCGCCCGGCCAAGATTTGTGGGTCCCCATGGGCGTAGCCTAAGCCTGGGCACGTATCGTATCGGTCACCTCGCGATCGCGCAACGTGGTGAGCCGCTCTTCGCTTCCTTTACGATCATCTGGGATTCTGTCTAACGTGCAGCGTGTAGCAGGGCTAAACTTCTACTGATAAGTTACGCCTACACCGGGCCTTTCAACTTCAAGGAAGGGTTAGCGACGGTGTGGCATGATACTAACCCCGTTCTTCGTAGGCCCTTCTCGACGTTTTCACCGCCTCGCAGGTATGCAGTTCTATCTCAATAAACCTGCGCTTCGAAATCCGGCTGCGGATATCGGAGAGGAAGGTCCATCTTCTTCTCGTCAACACGTTGTATCCGAGTACACTGAATCATTGATTCAATTGGACATCACAGCCCAGTGGTTTCCGGCGGCACAATCGTAAGTTGGAACGCATCCATGTGGCGGTTATGCACTGACCCTCGGCACTCATGAGGTTCGGAAGCGTTCTAGATATGCCGCTCGTTAGGGTAGGGTATGACGAGTAGATTAAATGGATATTGTGATGGGGTACCGACTTGGTTCTTCGTGGACCGCTAGGTGAGTTATTTATCTCGGTGATCCGCCAAGGGAGAGGCTGGCCATCTCCGGTAATTATGTAGGTTCATTTCCGCGGATTGAGCGGAGGTCCTTTACCACTGAACTTCGAGCGGTCTGTTCCCGGGTTGCTGGATATCTACCCAGCAGTTCAAGGTACGCCACTCACTTATCAATGGTCGGATCCCAAGTCCATCGTACCGCAAGCAGGTTCCTGGAGGATCAGAAAACCCCTCTTCCTTCGAATTCTATTCGACGAGATTTTATCCGATGCAAGATATCCAGTCGACGCTCGGCTTCGTGCACTGCCCTTCTGTAGGCCCGCTGGGAGAAGAGCGGCCGGTACGCCGCCGAGATATGGGAGTGGTGCGCACAATGGCCGTTTGAACCTCCGCCTCGGACTCGCTATCCTGTCATGTTCGAGTGAGTCCACACGCATGGTGGACATGTGATTGGGCCCACAGCCCATGGTTCTATCGCTCCTCCTATTCCACCCCGACCTTCGCCTGGCATCACGGATCTCATCTAATGTCTGTGACTCAGGGTCATTGTACCCTGTTAGTGTTGGCGAGCTTCCTCAGATATTTCGTCCATCCGCCTTTGTTCGACGTCGAAGGTTTGACCACTTTCCTGTCCTTGACCAATGACCACCCGGGGACGAAACCGCGCTGCGGCGGCACTCCTAGTATTTTCGCACTGCCAACACGTTTTTCCTGACCTGCACGCAGCATGGGGCGGTGACTCCGTGTCTGAGAGCTCATCGTTTGTACCATCTTCGCGCTCGAGTGTATCGCGTAGCATTCAAAAGGTGGTATCGAGATGACGTTATGAGCGCAGTGTGGCTGAATTCCCTTGCCGAAACCCCATGGGTATAAGGAACGAGGCGATACTTAGTCCGACTTTAGCGGACGTAGGCACCGTTTTTTTGGGTGGCTACAGAAAGCTGAATAACGAGTCCGTAAGAGATTGAAGTTGGGTATAGTGTCGGGTAATTTCGGGATAAGGGCGCTTGAGTTACCGGATTGAGGGAGCGGTGGCCCGGCGGAACGCGGCCGGCGTCATCTTCAAATTCGTCGTCATGTCGACCATGTGTATGGGTCCTCGTCGACCTTCCTCCTTGCATCTCTCCTACTGCAGTATTTCCGCGATCTCCCTTGAAGACCCGTGAACGACTTTCGCCGGGCCTCGATTACCGTGAGTGGGTATTGATCGACATCCCATCTCCCCCACGTACATCACACTTACATCGGACTTACAGAGATATAGATATACCGGTGCTCATGAATGCTTTCAGCAAGGTTTCTCATATTCATATCCTCCTTCGTATCACCTCGTATCGCTAGTGGTGCAAAACGAGGTGAAGATGGGGTGTTCTCGACCTTGGCCAAGCCACTTTAAACCTCTTTGAACATGAATTTGCTTTACACAGCCCTCCGCTGACGTTATATCATAGCGTTCATGTGCAACGCTATTTCCCCTCATTCTCAGGCTCGCTATCCGGCGGTCTCAATCGGCCTTCTTTGCCCATGGCAGATGATACATGCCCACAGGTTCAGTCACCGGTATCTACCCTCTCAACCACTTCTCTTTGCGTCAATGCCAGTCTTAACCGCTCATGTAGCCTTCGCCATCCCAGATAGCAGCGCGCACTAGCTACTCGACACGGAATTGGTCCAGTCATAGCCAACAAAGGGTTTCGTGATGGCTGACTTCCCAGGTAGGAATCAGCTTACCAGAAGGCATCTGATGAGCGCATCCCCAGCGCCGCCGGCGCCCGAGGACTTGGTAGAGCGGCAATTTGTGCACGGTTCAGGAACTGAGCATGCAAATCACCGGCTCAGATCACAGCCCTCGATGTTCAGCCCGTCCCGCTCTCCGTCGGTCTGCACACGGTGATGCGCTCTTGCTCTTGCCTTTGCTTTTCCCCTTTCCACCTCCACCCCCATCCTCTGGCGTAGAGCCGCGCAGGCTTTCGCCCTCCCGCTCCCCCCTTCCTCCTCTGTTTTCTGGCAGGGCAGCTTTCGTGTCCGACTGGCGGAGCTCGTGTTACGACAGGAGATGTCCTCCCCGAGTTTGATCGATGACACAAATCCCGCGGTTCAGTACGCGCCTGGATGGATCTGGGACCAGCTCGTCAATGAGGTCGACCACACGAGGCACGGTGCTGCCACGGCTGGACTGACAGCTTCGTTGGGCTTCTATGGTGCGTCCGCCCGTCCTAACGCCATGCTCTGCACGCTGATTCCCATAACACGACGCCCAGGCTCTGGCGTTCAAGTGGTCGGGACGCTCGAGCCAACTGACCACTACGGCCAGCCGACGACCACGTACAAGATCGACGGGGCCCAGGAGGGAACCTACAACGCGCCGTTCACGGCCTCGGGGGACACGCGCTTCAACGTGACGTTCTTCTCGAAGCTCGATCTCACTCTCGACAACCATGAGATCGTGATCACAAACGTGAACGGCACGAGCCCGAACACCTTTTGGCTCGACTACTTCCTCATCTACACCCAAACCCCGTCCTCCGGCAGCACCACCACCACTTCGACATCCACGTCAGTCACTCCTTTCAGCACTCACACCAGCACAGTCGTTTCTACTGTACATAGCACTTCTACTACATCGACCACGACGTCCTCGTCAACTACTGTGGTACTCACAGCACTAGCGTCGCCATTGTCTCTGTCCACGACATCTTCCTCATCATCTTCATCTTCGTCCTCATCCTCATCGACCTCGACTGACCCGACCACTCATTCATTCAGCGACACCGCAACTACAGCTTCGCAATCAAATACCCCCACAACTTCGTCCGCGACCGGCGCCTCACCAGCTTCAGGCTCGTCCCAATCATCCGCGCACTCAAACACCGGCAAGATCGTCGGGGGTGTGGTAGGCGGCGTCGCGTTTCTCGCGCTCCTAGCGATCCTGTTCCTCTGCCTACGACGAAGTCGCAGAGCACAAGACGGCGAGTTGACCCGCGCCCAACCAACCAATCCCAGACCCCCGTCTAACTCTAACTTACCTCGCAGATATCGAGCCATTCGCACTCGAAACCCGCGAACGCTCCTCGTCCAGCGGGACGCTCCTGGGCGCCGGGCGGAGCCCCGCCGCCGCCAAGGTCAACAAGATCCCCGAGCTCTCGCTCGCCTCGTCCACGGCCGCCACCTCACCCACCTCGCGCTCATACGCACCAACCGCCTCAGACGTGTCCGCGCAGCCCTCAGAATTCGGCGCACCCATCGCCGCACTCGCGATGGGCGGCGCATCTGCATCTGCAGCAGCGGGAGGGCCGTCGCGCCCCTCCCCGTCATCCGCCCAGCACGGCCTCTCGCCCGCAGACCTGAAGCTCCAGGAGTCCCTCTACGGCCCGTCCTCGGCCTCCGCGCGATCTACGCCCCGCCTCGGCCGCATCCCCGGGTCCGCGGGGGCGAGCGACTACGCGCCGTCGTCGGCGACGCGCGTCCCGGCCGACGCGGAGGCGTCGCGCGCGCGGTGGTACGCGCCTGCGCAGGAGCAGTCGCGCGCGCAGTCGCTGCTCAGCCTGCTCTCGTCGCGCGGGCGGAGGAGGCAGGACCACCAACGCCAGGACCGGGACCAGGACCAGGACTCGGGGCTGAGGCTGTATAACGAGCCGGCGCTGCCGCCGCCGTATACGGCTGACTAGGTGCAGGCCTACGTTGGGGGGGACTTGGTTGGTTTTGTTGTACGGACTCAGCCGGCGGGGTCGGACTTTGCGCTATGGTGAGGGCTTTCGTTCACCTTGTCCGCGGCGGGTTTGTGGCTGAATGGTTGGTTCTGTTTGAAGGGAATTATCGTACGTTGTACATGCGTACGCGTGTTATGTTCTACCATAGGTTCAAGTTGTATCGCGAACCGTGTGCCGACACGGTTTTCTCGCGGACCCAGCTCTAGGTTTTCGCTCGCCTTCGTTTCGGTTTGGCGCAGCATCCCGTGTCGTTTCAAGGCGCATACTGTATACGTTTTTGAGAGGGAATCTTGACCATCTGGCGGGGCCGAAGTTTCGAAAGGTATGGTCTGCATTGTTGCGAAGGTGAGTTGTCGTACTATTCCTCGATCTGGCACAGGGGGATCGCTGTGGTTCTTGGATGGGGCATGTCCGTAATCCCGCTAGCCGGAGACGTTGATGCGTTTTCAACTTCTCTCAGCTGTTCTTGCTAACTTCTTTGGTAGCGATGGGGGCCTGGACAACGTTAAAGGTGCGTTGGTCTCTATCCCTCAGAATGCCGGCGCTTACGCTTGCACTCAAGGTTGGATCTGGCAGTCGACGTCGTTCTTTGCCATGTCCTCACGATGGGGTGTGTCCTCCGAGCCCGTCCCACGGCCGCTCATACCGTGATCCTTGCTCCCTGTTGGGGAATTTGATCTGTTCTGATCTTCCGATTATCGCGGGGCGAGAGCGGATCTTGGCGTCCTTGCCTGTCCACTTTGACCCTATACAGTCCTCGCCATGCGATCTGTCTCGCCCTAGCGGCCGGACGTGTCGGTGCGCGACGTTCCTTTGCATAGCTCAGGTCGCACCAGCAGCAGCCATTGGCCCATCCGGAAGGACGAAACGCTGTGCCGGAACGTTCCCACACGGACCTCTCAGACAAAATTGGGCGGGCATCTTTCATCAAAGCAAGTGCCTGAGATGAGTCTCTTCTCTTCCTCCCCCTCTGTTCGACGCGCTCCCCGCTCCTTGTCCCGTTGAACAGCCGTCTGTACGAAGGGCTGCTATGTCCTCTCCGACTCTCATCGACGACAGCAACCCCGCAGTACAGTACTCGCACAACTGGACTTGGGTCCCGAACCTCGTCCCGGAGGTAGACCATACGAGACATGGCGTATCAGAGGCAGGACAGACCGCATCGCTCGCGTTCACAGGTGCGCCCCCCAACTTCGCGTTCGCGTTCACGTAAACCCGCATCTGCGTTCTGGTTCTTACCGTCTTGCCCACTGCGCAGGCACCGGGATCCAGGTCTTCGGCACGCTCGAGCCGAGCGATGTCGCGGGGCAGCCGACGACGCAGTACACCATCGACGGCACCGTCGTGGCGAACTACACCGCGCCGTTCACCGCGTCGGGCGCGTCGGTCCTCAACGTGACCTTCTTCTCGAAGCTCGACCTGTCTGCGGACGGAGACCACGAGCTCGTCATCACGAACATGAACGGGACGAGCCCCAACATGTTTTGGCTCGACTTCTTTCTCGTCTACACCTCCACTTCCCAGAACCCTACTGGGTCAGCTTCGGGTGTTCCAGCCGTGACCGCCACGCCCTCAAGCACCTCCGGGACCGGATCGAAAACCATCAGCGTGAAGACGGCAGGGGGGATCATAGGCGGCATAGCAGGGGGGCTGGTTCTCGTAATCATTCTCCTGGTCGTGTATATCGTGCGGCTGAAACGCCGCCACAAACGCGCTGCGAGTACGTCTCCCCTTCTACTACTTCGTTTTTCCTCCCCCTCGTGCACTCACCCTCAGACTTAGGACTCGTCCAGCCATACAACCCCCCGAGTCCAGACGGAACCGCCGTGGCAGTTTCCCCTAGGCGGAAGGCGGGTAGCCCACCCATCCTGCCCTCCCCTACGGTATCTGAGTCGGCGGGGCCGTCGTCCGCCGCCATGTCCGCAATCGGCCCCGTGGTCCCGATCTCCGCTAGCAGAGTGAACGTGGCGTCCAGTACCGGCGCGCTCTCGGAGACTGGGGCCTCCGTGAACACCGTGTACCCCAGCGAGAACGCGTCCGAGTCCATGACCGACTCGGGTGGGGGGCTTCTCGTTCGCCCACCCCATCGTGAGGGACCTGTGCCGGCACGCTCGCCGGAGGAGGTGCTGTCTTTAGCGCAGAGCTTGCTTCATGCTGTCGCTCAGGGACAAGGGCCGAGAAGACAGGACGAGGGGCAGAGAGACCTTGGGCCCCCGGCTCCGCCGGTCGTCGCTACGGATTCGGGGTTGCGACTGTACAATGAGGGGATGCTTCCACCATCGTACAGCTCTGCGTGATTAGGACGAGCGGTGAGTAGAGTACGTACCGGTTACGGGGTGTAAGAATGTCGCTCATCGCATAGCTACAGGTTTGTTTGGACGTACCTCGGACACATTTTTGGACAATATAAGGCACGGACAATATGTAGCAGTACAGGTACATAGCAATTATGAACTTCTGGACCAAGACAAACAGCCCTCGGATCACCGTCATTCCAGAAGAAAGTCCCCAAGCTGGCTCTGCGAAAACCGTTGGAGTATGGTCTCGCGGTCGTACTGGCCCCGGCTCGAGTCGAGAGGATCGTCGACAAACTGGACCTTATTCGGATACGGCGGCATCTCCGGCTCCACCTCGAACCACTCGCGCTCCATATCCGAGTCCGAGCCCACGCCGTCCTCCGAACGCGCGTCCGATCCGCTCATCTCACATTCACCGCCCCGACCCTCCGCGCCATCGCCATCGCTATCGGAATCGCCCATGTCCGTGTCCTCGCTCACGGGGCTCGTAGGGCGCGATTCGTACTCATACATGCCCTCTGAGTCCGTCTCGTCGTCGTCCGGGATCCTCGCGTCCTCAACAGCATCGGGGGCCAAGCTCCCCTCGCAGCGCTCGTCGAAGACGACCGCCCACGAATGCTGGCGCACCAGCCCCTCCGGGGTCCACCCCTCGACCCCGCCCGACGTGTACATGAGCCAGTCAGCGACTTCGTCCGACACGTCTGCCCCGGGGATGCCCGAGAGGTCCTCGAGCGCGCGGTCCGAGCCCGGCACGAGGGCGGGGTGGAAGTGGAGGGGGAAGAAGTCGCACGTGGGCGCAGTCACGACCATGCGGACCTTGCGGAGGCGGGGGGCGCGCGCGGTGGGGGCGAGCGCGATCGCGCGGTACGCAGAGACGGAGGGGAAGGCGGCGATGTCGAGGTAGCGGAGGGAGGGGGAGACGAGGTTGAGCGCGGTGTACTCGGCGGGGCTGAGGCGGATGACGAGGTGCGAGAGGACGGGGCAGAGCTCGTGGAGGCGCGGGAGGAAGGCGGCGTTGGCGGAGCGGAAGTGCGGGATCCACTCGGAGTAGACGAAGTGGAGGTAGGTGACGCGCCGGCCGTGCGCGGCGAGGAGCGGGAGGGGGATGGTCTTCGCGGCAGTAGAGGGAGGCGAGGCGCGGCAATGGCCATTGGGTGCGGCGTATTGGACGAATGGCAAGAAGTCACAGTGGACAGAAAGCGTTGTGAGCTCGGGAAAGGACAGATTGGGGAGGGTCGACCAGCCGGCGGAGAGCGTAGTGCCAAACTTCGGTGTGATAGGGCCGAGGTCGAGGGAAGTGAGACGGGGTGCGGAGGAAATGATTTGTGCGAGATGGACAAAAGTGTCTCCATCTGTGGTGATATCGAGGGACAAAGTCGTAAGGCGAGAGTCAAGGAGTCGGGCCAGCAGACTGCCTGCGCCGTCGGGGGCGACGTCAAGTACCCAACTCGGGTTAGAGGCGGCAGATACGGGTATTTCCTGTCCAGGAGAAGGACCATCATTAATTTCAAAGCCGGGATGAGGATGAGGGCTGAATGCGAAGGAAAGCAGCTTCCGGCACTGGGTGAGGATGTACTGAAAGTCTTCGCGGACGACATGAGCGCAGTGGGATAAGACAACACACATATCGAGACGAATGGAACGAACGAGGTTGGAAAGAGTATGGTTTGCGTCAGTGCGAAAAGTGTTAGCGAGGGCAGAAATTTGACCCATCCTCCTGAGGACGATGTCGGAGTAGAGAAACTGTAGCGGGGGGAGCCCATGGCTTGCAGACGAGAACGAGAGCCTTCTTGGTCCGGAGAGAGAGAAGCCAAGGATTTCTGGAACCTTTGCGTATGTCAGGTAGATAAAGATGTGAAGGGGGTTCCGTGAACTTGAAGATGGTAAGAAGGACTTCTTGCGGAAGCCTGGAGATCTGAAGGTTGGAGGTGTCAGCGAGGATGATTGATCGCTTATTCAAAATGGATTATCCCACAGCCATTGGTGTATGCCCCTCGAGTTGTGCCTTGTTAGAAGCGCCTTAGTGAAAACTTAAGGTCGAATGGGGGAGGAGAGCGTTGCAATGCGGACGACGTTGGACAAGGCTTGAGTGATAGGCGCCCTCCAGCGTCCAGATCTCGATGTCATCAGTGGGTGGATCTGAGATATTCTCAGCCACCCCGCAGGACACGGACTGGAGCTTCGTCACTTGGACTCCCATCCTCCCTCCCTTGCGCCTGGCATACCCTCTACTCTCCGCGCCATCCTACTTGCCTTGTTGTGCACCTTTTCTTTCTACCTCGTCCACAGCCCTCGCCGTGGAGTGTTTGAGGTCGCGCCACCCCTGCATTGGCCATCCGTTCGTTCGACATCCGAGCCCCCCGGCTCGATCTACCGCCTTCTTGAGAGCCGGAGACCGTAAACATGTCGAAGAGGAGGGTTTCATACTACTATGACCGTGAGTTACCTTGCTCGCTCTCCTCCTATGTCCCGTCCAATCCTTCTCCCAGCCGATGTCGGCTCCTACTCTTACGGCGTCCACCACGCTATGAAGCCACAGCGCATGCGGATCACCCACGAACTCGTTCAGGCATACGACATGCTTCCAAAGATGCACGTTCTCGTACGTTCCTTCTATTCAACCCGCGTCTCGCACTCACTGGTCGTCTAGCGTCCCAAACGTGCTTCCCCGGAGGCCATGACGCGCTTCCACACGGACGAATACATCAATTTTCTTTCCAGAGTCACCCCGGACAACGCCCGCAGGCTCACATATCAAGGCTCCCGCTTCCTTGTCGGAGATGACAACCCTCCCTTCGAGGGCGTCTTCGAGTTCTCGTCCATATCCGCCGGCGGCTCTATCGGTACGTCCTTTGTTCAGACTCGTATCTCGCATCCCCCGAACGCCGCGCCCCACTAGCCGCCGCCAACCGCCTCATGGAAGGCCACTCCGACATCGCCATAAACTGGGCAGGCGGGCTCCACCACGCCAAGAAGCGCGAGGCGTCCGGGTTCTGCTACATCAACGATATCGTCCTCGGCATCCTCGAGATGCTCCGCTACGTCCCCCGCGTCCTCTACATCGACATCGACTGCCACCATGGGGACGGCGTCGAGGAGGCGTTCTGGGCCACAGATCGCGTCATGACGCTTTCGCTCCACAAGTTCGGCGAGTTCTTCCCGGGAACGGGCCTCCTCGAGGACCGCGGGAGGGGTAAGGGCATGGGATACGCGGTAAATGTCCCATTAAAGGACGGCATAACTGACGAGTCGTACAGGAGCATCTTCGAGCCCGTACGTATCCTCTCACCCAGCTTCCCTCCCTCCATTGACAACCGCGCACGCCCGGGTCAGGTGTTCGACAAGATCCTCGACGTCTTCCGCCCGTCCGCAATCGTGCTCCAGTGCGGCGCGGACTCGCTCTCCGGCGACAAGCTCGGCGGGCTCAACCTGACCATGCACGGCCACGCACACTACGTCCAGTACGTGCGCTCGAAGAACATCCCGATGATGCTCCTGGGCGGTGGCGGGTACACGGTGAAGAACGTCGCGCGGGCGTGGACGTACGAGACGGCGTGCGCGCTCGGCATCGAGCGCGACATCGACTTGAACCTGCCGTGGAACGAGTACTTCGAGTGGTTCGGCCCGCGCTACAGGCTGGAGGTGCTCGAGAACAACCTCGAGGACTTGAACATCAAGGACGGGTCGCTGGACGAAATCCGGTGAGTGCGCTTCGCTTCTATCGAGGGTTACGTCGCGTGCGCAAATGCTAAGTGGCGATACAGGGAGAAGTGTTTGCGATACCTGTCGGAACTCGGCCCCGCGCCATCCGTGCAGATGCACGACGTCCCGCGCGAGGGACTCGCTGCGCACCTCAGCCTCGGTGGCGTTCACGCTCACGCGCCCATCGACGACCTCGACGAGCGACTCGCGCGTACGTCTGCGTTTTCTCGTCCATTCGCCCTGACATCTGGATCTGACTGCTCCTGCGACAGAGCACGCGCGGCACGTGTACGACCTCCAGACGCAGTCCGACCAGACCGACTCCGAGGCCGACTCGACCGACGACGACTCGGACGGCGAGGCCTCTTCGCGCGACCGCACTGGGAGACGACGCCGCTCCTCACGCCGGCTGAGAAGCGGGCGTAAGCGCATGAGCATCGTCACGTCCAAGTACTTCGACGTGCCGCGGCTGCCGCCCGAGTTCGAGCGCAAGCTGGATGAGGATGACGGGTGCGGGCACGGGCACGGGCACGGGTGGAGCGGGAGGAAGAGGCGGTTCTTCGAGAGCGGGGCGGTGTGGGACCCGGTGAAGAGGGTCATTATGGAGAGGGCGCGGGCGGGGGTGCGGGGGTACGAGCATGGACGAGCTGTGAACGGGGTTGGCGGTGGGTTCGGGTTCGGGGTCAAGGTGGGTGATCGAGGCGGGGACGAGGACGGGGAGACGTCGCAGGACGAGGCGGAGGAGATGGAGATGGATGGGGAGCCGGAAGCCGAGGACGACGACTAGGGATATAACGTGGGGACTGCTTGCTATTCTCGCTGTATGTACTGACATGCGTGTATCGTGTATGCGGAGGAGTGCGGCAGCCTCGTGTGCGGGCGGCGCGGCTGCCAGTGATCCAGGCGAGGCAGCGACACGAAGGGCCGCTGATTATGCTGGACTTGTGCAGTCTAGTGGAGAGTGGAGTCTAGTGGGGTATAGTGGGAGGTAGGGTGGGAGGTACAGTGCGTGGAGAGTAAGAGGGAGGGTGGCACGGACTGCGTGTATTTACCAGCAAGTCCTGGGGGCTTATATCAGGACGGAATGGGTACTTAAATACGAGGAGAACAGAGTGTAGTAGATACAAGACAAGGACTCGAAATGCAGGACCCTCCAACTCGGACGAGCAGAAACAAGTCCACGGGCGCTTATACCGCCACCCGACCGCGGCTCGCGTCTGCCCTCCGACGCGTCTCTGCTCTGCACCACATCCTCGTCCTCGCCTGCTTATCCTCGTCCTCGCTCGTACTCTCGACTCCTCCGCCGCCTGCACCGCTTGCCTCAAGTCCCGCCTGCTACAAGCCCACCCTCAACACGCTCCGTCCGCCGGGTCTGTCCTCGGAGTGCGCGCGCTGGCTCTACTGCGCGCGGGGTGGTCATCCTCATGGAGAGGTCTCGGAACGTGAGATGGAGGGGGCGGCGGATGACGATGACAAGGTACGTACCCAGAAATCATCTTCGTGCTCTCCGCTGTCCGTACATGGCGTCGGGGCTTGTGGACCCTGCCGCCAGCAAGACACGCCCTAGGTGAGCCGCTCCGTGTCCATCTCCCGTCCGTCTCCCCCAGTCTCGCACCTTGAGCTGTGCACGGACTGCCAGCGTGGTCTTCGTCCGCCCCTTCGCCAGTCGTCTTTCGAGCCCTGCGTCGACTCGAGCGCTGCAAGATTTGCACGTCGGCCTCGCTCTCGGGTCTCTGAATAGACGGTACGTACCCATACTACAGCCAGAAAGCTTATACGAGTCTTGAACGCCTCCTGGTGAGTGCGCCACGTGCGTCCTCGCTCGCCGGCACCCAAGTCTTTCGCCAGTTGCCCGAGCCCCGCATCAACGCTAGTGCTGCAAGTCTCCGAGGTTAGTCTCTCTCTCGGTGCTCGGAATGGACGGTGCATACCTGAGTGAACGCCTTGCGGAACGTCTGCGATCTTGAAGGCTGCTACCAGTGGCACTCCGGCCGAGTCTTCAAGTGCGCTCGCCGCCGGCCGGCCGTCAAGCCTTCATGAGGTGAGCTGCCAGTCATCCCTCGCCCTGCGTGAACCCGGGCGCAAAGTCAATCCTGATCTGAACACCGATAACTAACAGGAGGTACGTACTCAACACTTCGCTGGTGTGTCTGTGTGATCTCAAAGGCCGCTGCTGGTGGCCTGCCCGTTGAGTGGACCAGCGCCATCTTCTGCGTTCGCCAGGACCCAAGTCCGTCTCGTCCGTCTTCAACGTGCCGCCCGTCAGGGTCCTGTATCGCTCGCGCACCGCCGTTAGCGCACTTGTCGAAGCGATGGGCTCTTCTTCCCGAGGCTGCTTCAACTCGCAGCTTCTGTAAATGCGAGCAATGTTCCTCCACCGGTGTTCGCTCTTCAGCCGGGTGAGTTGCTGCGTGATCTGCCAACTCCACAGTCAGCCCCGGAGTCCCTGCCCAGATCACAGAATACGTACCTGTGGATGCTTGGTACGAGCGTGATAACTTGAGTGCGATAAGGTCCCAGCCGCCGGGCCTCTAGAAATATAAATAAGCGACTGAATGTATCTGTGCGACAAGCTGCTCACCACTGTCCTAAGCCCTTCTGGAACAGCCCGACATCGACCCCGTCTCGCCGTTCGACCTGTCTTGGTGCGCAGCTTAAATGGGTAGCCCTCGCCCCAGCCCTTTGATCCCGAACATCTGCACGGTCGTGGTACAGAAATATAAGTAAACTAGTGAGCATGTCGCAGTCGGACTCGGAGTACGTACCGCGTGTTCAATACATGTTTCGTGCCCATCGCCAGCCCTTGGCGACCACGTTTACGATGGCATAGTGTTGAGGAGAAGATCGTGATGGCTGCCGTGTCAGGACTGTCGAACGGCGCTCCGTGTCTGGAAAAGGGAGCACGCCGTGAGAAATGGTCTCCAACCCATCGATGGGCAACAATCCGTGCTCACCATATGTTCTGGATGTTCTCGCGTGGTCTGTCGGCCGCAAAGTCTGCACATGCATACCAGGTGAGTAAAATGTGATGTTCGTAGCGCTGACGAACTCACGAGCCATTGCAGGCAGCGACCAGCCAGGGATGTTGGAGGAGGATGGCGCAGCATTCACGAACAGATGGGGGCGAGTCGTGAAAGGGAGGCGGTGGTTCGGGGGATTCGGAAGGGGGAAGTGGAAGAGAGACATTCCATCGGGGTAGATATACGCTGACGGAGTCTGACTGCACGTCACGGAAGCCAAGTAAAGGCCTCTGCATCTTGCTGCGCTGTATGTATGTAAACATAATTCCATCATCCACTGTCGAGGCCCCCTTGCGGCGCCTCGACTGCCGGCTAACGTTCTTCACACTCGCCCTTACAATTCCGCTCTGATTTGCATGTTTAGCATTACGCGCTCGCTCGCTTATTTTCTCACTTTGATTCAATCCGACCGCATCTCCATCCAGTCCGGAGTCTGGACTCTTGGCACACTCATCCCGAGAAGCGGATACAGGAGGAAACCGAGTGCATGCAGTAGCTTACTGCTTGCACAGGGATTCCCCGCGCATTCATTTCTCGACGATCCAACCCATTAGACTCATAGAATAAATCTTTCGCAGGGCTGCAGCAGCGACGCTCGCTCGAAATGTGGTCCCAAGGCACCACGCTCCTCAGGAATTCCTGGGCCGCGACTGAGAGCGGAGCGCGCACATATTAACCCAGATCCAGACTCGCATTTCAGGCTTTCCGGGCCCGCAGCGCTCGCCAAGTCCTGATGGCCTCGCTGCCGCTCTCGCATGATTCTAAGTCAGAGGCAACCGGAGCTGCAAAAATAGCTTTACAACGGGGCGTGCAAGCTTGTTCTTCCTGAGCAGTCATCCAGCCCATGGGCAAGCAGATAGTCAGTCATGTCTGTCCTTATGGCGGCATCACAGGCGAGGTGACCGGAGTAGTGGACCCTTGAGGACTGCATCGAGTCCGTCATCCTCCCGCACGGCCTCAAGCTCGTTGGATGGCTGCTGGATATTCCTTCCCAGAACCTCAGCATCCGAGATGGAGCGACCGTGCATACGTACCTAAAGCACTACTGGGATCTGGGGATCCTCGAGTTTGTCCAGATCACGGAGGACAAATGCCTGGCTGCCTCCCTCAGTGCCGAACACCTTGATCCCGCTCTGAAGTGCGTGCATCGTAAGCATCCGGGTGGCCCGGGAGGACCTACGGCCATGGTCGGTACCGCTACAAGACAAACCCGTACGGGTGCCCGCTCCGACGCCCCAAGACTGGCCCGAAGACCCCGAAGTATGCGCCAGCTGAGTGGGACAACTAGGCGGCGAGCGGGGCGCGATAGCACTTCGGAATATGGAGCAGGCGCCGGTCTGATGGTTTTGTCAGTGACGGGGTGGATCAAGTGCTGATTGATCGGACTCGGAGTGCTTTGGCCGCCGTCATGGCCGTCCTGCAATTTCGTAGGTTAGCTTACATCCGTTAATGCAGTCCGGAGCTCGCACATCACGAAAACATCTAACGTAGTAAATTCATGCCGCGAACGAATGAGTTGCAACCCGGAGCGAGTAGCCTATGTCTGCCAACTCATACGAGCAAGCCAACGCGTGGTGCGCTGACGAGACGGACTTACTCTGACATTGTACCAGCCCGGGACTGCTGCGGCTCGAAGAGACCTCCGTCGTGCTCATGAGAAGAGCGGGGAATGTCCACCGTGACCCGAGTCATCATGCTCTCCCACGGAATGCTTGGCTATTCTAGGAATTAGCCCACGGGATCACGTCGGTACCAAGAAACAAATGATAAGCTTACCCGGAAGATTATCCCGTGGGCGCCGCACTTTGCGACCAGCACCGATCAACCTCCCCAGCCCCGGCCCTCGGCTAACAACGACGGCTCGCTCCTAAACCACATCCGACCCGAAGCGCGTCCAGAACTCCACGCCTAACCCCACCTCTCCATGCCCGTATTCTGTTCGTGGCGTGGAGGGGAGGGGAGGGTCTGTGCGTGTGCAAAGTGCACGGGCCACCGTGATAATGCATAAGTAAGTGCAAGACCGACTGGCACTGTTCAAGCCACTCACCGCCGCTGTCTCGAGTCTCCGCCTTCCACCATCGTGCGACTGCCCTCCCCCACACTCATCTCTCGCAAACCTCTCGACAGCCGGCGCGGTGACGGACTCGCCGTCTTCCTCCAATCGGCGTGTTTGCTGCCCAAGGTCATGGTTTGATGACCGGGGCCCTGTCGGTGAGCTCGACTTCCCTTTGCCGTGTTCCTAAACTGGCGGGACGGAGCCCGTGCCTCGCCGCACGCGTCTGACGTCCTGTCGAGCGAATCACGTCTCCGAGTCCTTGAACAGCGCTGACCGATGTGTCTCGCACAGGATCTAATTCAATCCGTGCTGTGGGTCGAAGGTATGTTAGCTACCTTGCTGACGAGAGTGCCGCTGACTTACAGTTCGTGTTCCCGAGGTTCGGGAAGGGAGCCAGCCGGACTGGCCGCCTCGTGTATGTACGTGATTGCTTCGTATGCGAGGCCAGAGCTGACGGTTTTCCGACACAGGGTTCCCGGCCGCCTCGGTTGAACCTGACCACGCCAAGAGGTACGTCAGTAACGCTCTTGAGTGGAGAGTTACATACTCACCATTACGCCGAGCTGCTTTCACCCAGGTACCCGTACGCTCGTCTCGCGGAACCTCCAAACCCGGTACGTCACGTAGTGCCCGTGTCAGCGAGAAGAAATATATTGACGGCCCAGCAATGCAGCCGGCCGGATGGGTACTTTACATGCGGGAGGACTCGGTAGGTGAGTCCGCACCCTTCGCCCGGCTTTCGCGAAGCTCATCTTCTTCGTACCGTGCCCGCGACCCGACCTGTACAGCAGCGGGTCCACCCGTTCACCGCCCCGCCGGCACCCTCTTTCTTTCCCGCCGTCTGATGTGGCGGCTGCGGCCGCCTGTTGCCCCTTTGTCCGTCCTCGAATCCGGCAGAGGCGGCGCCGGCCTGCCACTCAGTTCTCAGCTCGCCGAATGAAAAGAGCCCATCCCGCTCGCTTAAGCTGTGCTGAATGTACTCGAGCGCGTTAGTAGAGTTAGCGGAGGGCTTACCCCATTGATATGACCCGTGCACGGTACGCCGAGTTGAGTGGCGGAGCGTGCATTGGTTCTCGGCGGCGGGCTTGAGAATGGTGCAGAGGCCGGGTTCCAGCGTCCAGGTAGACGTTGAGTGGCGGCGTCTTGCCGTCTGCCACCGGAGATGAGTGTCGCGTCGTGGACGGCGCGTGCCTGGCACACGGCCAGAGGCAGTCGTCCTCGGAAGTCGAGTCTTGCCTGTCCGTCTGCCGAGTCGTGGCTACTGGTTGGGGCGATCCGTCAGAGGTTGACGGGGAGGTAATGAGGCGTCACAGAGAAGCCGGGGGCTTGCCTTGAGTGCGTTCGGACACCTGCATGCGAGCATGCTGCTCTCGGCCGTGCAAGGTGTTCAGCGTCATCTGGGTAGCCGGTTCGCCGTTGCGCGTGCGGCCAGTGCTCGGCGGGGCTGTGCGAGCGAGCATTGTGCTTTGTCTCGACCACGATCTATGCGCTCCGAGAGTGGGGAGTCCGGTGGAGTGTTCCGTGTCACGTCTCCATGCTCCAGACACTTCGTTCGAAGTGTCCGTCTGGTGGAGTAGGAGGCAGGAAGGCGGGTTCGCCGAGCGCACTTTGTGATTGCAATGAAATCGTCGGAATGACGATTTCACGAACCGAGCCTCGGCGGATCGTCGCCAAGCTGGTGGCGCTCCATGCGAAACGAAAGTAGACTGTTTTACAACCAGTCAGCACGGGCGCTGCGGCGTTGTCCGGGTGTTATGCCCGAATTACTCACTGCCGGCCGACAAAACACGGCTCACCTCTTCGCAGCCGGCAGCCCCATGCGCGACGGCGGTCGTTCCACGCTCGCCCGGGACGCCCTTCGTCATGTCGCGAAGTTGCTTGGCAGGCAGAGCCGCAGTTGATGCCCGCCGCCCGGCTCCTCTCCCGCCGCGCTCCAGCGATCTCCGCGTCACAGCCCCCGCCGGCAGCGGGATTCCCGTTCTCCTTGTTCTGGGTTGCAAAGACCTGATCGTTGTGGTCGCAGACGTCGTGCGCGGGCGGCCGTCCCGCTGCCTGCTTGTGCTCCGGGGTAGGACGTCTGTCCCGGCCATGCCCTCCCCCATAGCATCCCGCTTGGTGGGATGCGGGACGCGTGTTGCACGCCGTACGACGTCCGTGGACGTCGTCCGTGCCTCCCTGGCTCGTGTTAAACGTGGCGGAGTCGGCCGGCGTCGATGTCGCAGTCGACGCGCCTCTGTGTTCAGGGTGGTCGCCTGAGCGTGTCCATGTCCCGGGCCATGGGCCCACGTTCATGGCCCTGTGCCGTTCGTGAGGACGGCTCTCGGGCGGCGCAAAACAGTCCGTACAGCACACATGTGCACCGTACACGTCGTTTGAAGTCTCCTTCCGGCCGGATTGCGTGTGGAGGGCTGGCTCCGGCGGTCGTGTTTTCCGAATTAAATGGTGATTCTTTGAACCTTCTCCGATTGTCGCCGCACCACCAGCGTTCGGTGCGGGGGCGATCAGGGACTGCAGGACAACTTGTTAGCATGCGTTCCTATGCAGTGGTATCAAGTAATGCCTGACTTACTCGTGGTGCGCCCACAAAACGCGTCGTGCCTCTTCCCTCCCGGCTTCGCTCACAGTCCCGTGCACTCCCTGTGGTCCATCCGTGCGCGTATTCGTGTCGGGGACATACCGTCTAGACACCCGCATCGCGGGAGAGCAACCGCGGGTGGCCAGCGGCAGAGCGCCACCTACGAACTCGGAGTCAGCGGTCCCGTCGGATCCCCGAAGCGAGCAGGCCGCTGCCGTCTCCGACAGTGCACTTGCGCACCATACGCCGCTTCGTTCGAAGCGTTCGCGCGGCCACACCGGCGGCGGGAGGTCGGGCTAGCCGCTTGCGGGCTGCCCGTCGGACTCGGAATGACCGGCTACGAAATCGCGCCGTGAGCGATCGATTTTCGCGACCTCCTCGTATCTTCGCATGTCCGTGCTAATTCGTTGCCCAGGTGAACTGGGGCCTAAGTTAGAACGTGTTCTGGCGGCCCGAACGCAAGTCGTGTTCAAGTTGCCGAGCACTCACAAGGTGCGCTACCCGTCTTCGTACACGGCCGTCACAGCTACTGATTTGAGTTCGCCCGTGTACGTGCTAATGCCGGGGACATACCTTTTAGACAACCGCTCTGTGGTGAAGCGGCGGCGCGACGCCGGCAGCTGTGCGCCCGAGCACCGACGGCCTCGTCGACTTGCGAAATCGACGCCATTAGCCGCCAAGCCGGCTGCAATCGTTGCAGGCATATTCCTGCAACCTGGAAAATGCGTCGTTAGCGGAGGGGTATGCGTGCTGGAGGTATATGGCGCGTTGTTCTTACCTGGAGTGGAGAGATCATGGCGTCGCACTGCAGCTACGCCATATCTGGCCACAGGGACACAGGGAGTGTCCTATACACGTCGGTTCGTGGGTGTCTGTTGCTGTCTAGACGTGCAGAAGGGGAGTTTCTGGCGAGGGACGGTTTTCGCGTCCTCCCCGGCGGCTCGCTGAGGGAGAACGTACAAGCGGGGAGGCGAGGATGAGCGGAACGAGCCTTGTCCCTCGGGCAGGCCAGTAAGCGGCCGAGAGAACTGTCTGAAAAGCCAGGCGCTGGACTCCGTCCGTGCACTGCGAGTGGTCGAGACTTGCTGCGCATGCAACGCGCACACGTTCGGCAAGCTGGTAAAGTAAAGTAGATAAGCAGACGAAAACTTACAGGTACGAGGCTTGCGGAGAGGGATGGCGGACGGGAGCTGGGCTGTGTGCTTCCTTGAAGCTTCTGAGACGTCAGCCGGGCTCGAGAGCGTCGATTGAAGCAGTACGGCAGGCGGGAATGCGAGTGGAAGGGGCGGGAGAGCAGTGAAAGACGAGGAGTGACACACGCCTAACGGCGCGAGTCGACGTCGGACGAGAGAGCCTGAGAGCTCGACAGGCCGGTAGAGGAGCTGGCAAGAGACTCGGTATGCATCCAGTAAGCCGCGATCGAGGGAAGCAGAGCAAGCCGTCCGAAACGCAGCCAAACGCAGTGGGCGAGGTCAGCGAGGACGTGCTCAGAGACGCCCGGCATCCGTGCTCATCTAGACAGATCTCGATGACATCGGAGGTGGATCTGAGATGTTCTCAGCCACCCGCGCGACACGGACTCGAGCTTCGTCTTCAACTTGGACTCACGGCCACGCTCTGTGTCCTCCCTCTTGCATCTGGCCTACCTACCATGTGCGACAATCCACTTGCTTTTCGAGCCCTCTTTCTCTGCAGCTGATCAGCAGCCCTCTTGGCCACCCTTGCACTGGCGCTTCGAATCCATCTCTCGATTGTCCTTCGCCATTCATTCAACATCCCCGCCCCCCGGCTCAGTATTGGACTCTCGTGACAGCCGGAGACCACAGACATGTCAACGAGGAGGGTTTCGTACTACTATGACCGTGAGTCCTTCTCCCCACTCTCTTCCTTGATCCCGTCCAATCCATCTCCCAGCCGATGTCGGCTCCTACTCTTACGGCGTCCACCACGCCATGAAGCCACAACGCATGCGGATCACCCACGAACTCGTCCAGGCATACGACATGCTTCCAAAGATGCACGTTCTCGTACGTTCCTTCTATTCAACCTGCGTCTCGCACTCACTGGTCGCCTAGCGTCCCAAACGTGCTTCCCCGGAGGCCATGACGCGCTTCCACACAGACGAATACATCAATTTTCTCTCAAGAGTCACCCCGGATAACGCCCGAAGGCTCACATACCAGGGCTCCCGCTTCCTTGTTGGAGATGACAATCCCCCCTTCGAGGGCGTCTTCGAGTTCTCGTCCATATCGGCCGGCGGCTCTATCGGTGCGTGCTCTGTTCAGACTCGTGTCCCTCGTGTCCCGACCCCCATGCCCCACCAAAGCGGCCACCAACCGTCTCATGGAAGGTCACTCCGATATCGCTATAAACTGGGCAGGTGGGCTCCACCACGCCAAGAAGCGCGAAGCGTCCGGCTTCTGCTACATCAACGACATCGTCCTCGGCATCCTCGAGATGCTCCGCTACGTCCCCCGCGTTCTCTACATCGACATCGACTGCCACCACGGCGACGGGGTCGAGGAGGCGTTCTGGGCCACCAACCGCGTCATGACGCTCTCGCTCCACAAGTTCGGCGAGTTCTTCCCAGGAACGGGCCTCCTCGAGGACCGCGGTAGGGGTAAGGGCATGGGCTACGCGGTAAATGTCCCATTGAAGGACGGAATAACTGACGAGTCATACAAGAGCATCTTCGAACCTGTGCGTATGCTGCCCAGCCGACGTCCATCCACATCCATTCAATTGACAAAAACGCGCAACAGGTTTTCGACAAGATCCTCGACGTGTTCCGCCCGTCCGCGATCGTGCTCCAGTGCGGCGCGGACTCG
>AYKW01000049.1:0-29075 GCA_002760635.1 Ganoderma sinense ZZ0214-1
GTGCCCAAGGCCATGCACAAGGATCTCAAGTGGACAGACTCCAATCCTTTTCCAACAGAAGATGTGGATGAAACCTTGCCTTGGGAAATTATTCCTGACAAGAAGACTGGGATCAAGCCTATTAAAAAGGCTCCTACTGATGTGTTTCCAGTCTCTTATTATGTGCCAGCCAAGGGTTCCCAGACTTTACCTGCTACAAGCAATAATTCTGGGATGAAGAAAGACAAGCGTGTGTTAGAAGATGCTAATATTGATAATGGTCCTGAGGAGAGACAAGTCAAAAAGTTCAAGTTTGCCAACTATAACAGTGGCATCCAGATACCTAAGTTCAGAGGATTTATTTGGAATAGCTACAGCTGTGCCTATGATGCATTGCTTACTATACTGCTGGCTGTTTATACAGAATGTGAAGAGACATGGGAGGATAATATACCAGAAAACAATGCAGTGCTTGAATATATTGGCAATATATTCTCACAGTGTGTGGGTCCTGATGCAACGCATACTTTGACAAGGGGCAAAGACATTATTAGAGGCTATATTGGACAACAAGAGCCTACACTGGGCTTTGCTGGTAGTGAAGGCATTGATTTGTATGCATTGGGTCAAAAGCTACTGGGTACATCTGAAGACACTGTAAGCAAGCAATATATGTGTCGCAGTTGTCGCCACAAAGGCCCTGATGTTAGACATAGCACTGTTACTTGGACATTTGACAAGTTTATGTGGAAGAACCAGCTCAACAAGATGGGCTCGTACAAGGACAGATTGGTGCATCTATGGCTCAAGGCTTGCTCTGTCCAAAAGTCAGACAAAATTTGCCCCAACTGTGCTAGGCCTATGATCAAGCAGCTGACTTATACAGAGGCTCCCAACTTTATAAGCTGTGTAGTGTACAAGCTCAAGATAGAAGTAGAGAATCAGATAACAATACCAGGCCATGTTCAACTATACAGGTTATGTGGCATTATATACTTTTCTCCAAACCACTTTGTAGCTAGAATTGTTGACAAGTCAGGAGGAGTGTGGTACAGTGATGGATATGAAATGGGTGAAAATGTGGAATATCTAGGAAATATTGTAAATATGACATCAAAGGATATGCTCAAACACAAGAAGTATACTGCCAGCCTTCTTATTTATACAAGGCTGTAATACATTTACACACTGATTGTTGAAACTCTGTGCAGCAATAATCAGTTACTCTTACCAATGGATCTCGCACCAGGCAAAAACATTATCACACAATATGTAGGTGGAATGCTTTTTTGCAATGGAAGTACATATGGTAGATCAAGATTACAGAGATATGCATATTGAAACAATTAGATTGATGACCAGACTAGGCTTCGTTTGCTGGAAGCATGCCAGCATTGTATTTATTATACACGACGATCAAACACTTGCTGCTGTTGCTATTCAATGAGTTATATCAAAAACATCCCGCGTAATGTGTTGCACTTACTACTGACACGCTCTTGCAAAATGACACGACCAATCAAGAACTGTCCCATTCCTCCATGCCATCAGGCGCATTTCCCCTTGACAAAGGTTTTTGGGTTCAGGTATGTGTGAAGCATATAAGTTGCACTTACCACAAGGCATCTTCAGCCGGGGCAGGAATGCCGAAGTGATCCAGGAGGGCCCCGAGCCCGAGATGGAGGCTGTTGAACCGCTTGTTGACTTGGATGCGGTTTGCGTGTGCGACACGCTCCTTGTGGTCAAGCCGCTCGTGCATACTGACGATCTTCTTTTTGAGCTTCACGATCTCACGTTTGGCTTCCTGGATCGTCAGGTCCATGTCGGAGACTCGGTCGTTGGCATGCCGAAGTCTGGTCCGGAGGTTTTGGGTGTCCTGTCTGATCCTGCTAACCCCATCGAGCAAGTCGACGACGTTGCCATTGGTGTCTTTGACTTTCTTCTTGACTGACCTAATGACACTTGTCAACTCATCGACGTGATTGGTCAAGTTGTCGATCTAATAGATGTCAGCATGTAGTTTGAACACCAGTTAATAAAATATTTACCTGGGCCGAGATATCCTCTTCACCTGGAGGGGAGCCACCGGAATGAGATGAACCAGCTGAGGACGCTCCAGGCACAGATTGTTCGCCTGCCTCAGGATACAAGGGGTCTGGGCGTGACGGTCCAGGAAACGAAGAGCCGGGCTGCGAGGGTTCAGTAGATAAGGGGCCCAGCTGCGATGATCCATGCAAAGAAAGACTTGCCTGTGACGGCCCAGCAGTCGACAGGCCTTGAGTGTTTTGCCTGGCTGCAGCACGACCTCGCAGGGATTGCCTGGTCGACGCTGCGCCAGACTCTATTTGACCAGGCAAAGTTACTTGAACACCGGCACGGGTCATAGCTCTGGTCTGCATGGAACGTTCAATGATGTCCCTGTCAGCCCGCTGCCGACGGCGTCGTGTTTGGGGTGCTTGTTGGGATGGCATTTATGAGTGCTGCTGAGCAAAGCCGAGGAGATTAGTATAACAAAAATGCTTGGACAATCTACCTGTGGCACAGGCGTATACTATACGTCGGGATGCAGCCCAAGTTCTCATCCTGTTATTAAACCAGACCTCACCTGGGTCTCGAACTCGTCGCAAGGGTCACGGAGTCAGGCATCAATGGCAATGGATAGCATGTGCATTATACACCACGTACAAGCAAACTGGCTGTATGTACAGAGAGCAGAGAAAAATGTAAAAGGCTTACGAAAAAGTATGACCTACTGCTGCTTCTGTGCAGGCGTGCAATAAGTCGGATATGACTGCCACATGTTAAGAAGTTGTCAGCAGTGAGCCACAAACCGGTTTACAAAGATACGTACTTGGTAAAAGGACGAACAAACAGATGGACACCGAAAGGGAAGTCGTTGACAGCTGCGCCAGGTCAGAACCGCAGCGAGCAGGATGGGGTCAAGATTGTATGAGGGTGGTGGGCCGAAGAGGGCGAAAGGCGATGCTGCGCTGGGTCAGAACCGCGGCGAGCAGGATGGGGCCCGGGCTATACGAGAAAGGTTCGTGGAGGGGGGGCAAGAGTCGATGCTACACCGGAGTAGAACCGCGGTGAGCGGGAAGGAGATGTCCTAGGATGGATCAAGAGGGAGGCGAGCTACTCACCGGAGGGGCGATGCGGATTGTGGAGACGAGAGGGACCGGATAGGGAACAGGGAGTGTGGCACAGATGTGCAGTAGCGACACAAAAGATGCTGCACCGGGTCAGAACCACGGTGAGCGGGAAGGGAGGAGGGGGAGGGGGCTTGTATGCATGGAGGTATATGTCAATCACTTACCTGTGTCGCGACAGGGCTATGCTCAGCCAACGTGTCGCCCCTGAGAAGATGGGTTGGGATGGCCGGCGACGATGTGAGTGAGATCGCGCTGCACCGGGTCAGAACCGCAGTGAGCTGGATGGGGGTAAGGCCTGAACAGGGGGGACGGCGAAGATGAACAAGCAGAGAGGGCAAAGACGTGGGAGCTCAGAGAGTGGAGGAGAGTGGAGGGAAGGTGGGGAGGGGTGGAAGGCAAAGGACGACTTCGACGTGGATCTCATTGGGCAGGCGCCTGTGCTGCGGTAGCGCGGTGGCGCTGAGTGTATATTTGTTTGGTATTGGTGCTAGCGAGCATCCTTTTGGGCGCTTTAATGTCAGCGGTGGCGCTGTATGTACAGCTGTTTGGCTGAGCACTTGTGGCTGTGCCGCGCCACATTTTGGGCGCTTTGGACTTTGCGCAATCGGCTCGTTCTTCTCCCATTGCTCACCATTCACGTTCCCCGTTCACGTCTCCCGCTGCGCATCAATACTGATATATTCTTTGGTTTAGGTGTACCACTTCCGGCGAGCTGGCTGCGGTTCTGACCCGGCCTAGCATTTCTCGTCAAGTAGACGACGTGGAACGTGTTGCCACGTCCGCTCACGTCGCCACACCATCAACTTGCCTCGCCTTCTCCCCCACCGTCACCTTCAACTTTTGTCGCCCTCCGCGCTTCAGGACATTCAAGATCGCTCTCTGACCTGGCCGTGGCCCTCTCTTTTGGCCTCCACACGCTATCGCCCTCCACACGCCCTTGCCTTGGACTCAGTGGGCCTCCGACGATATCACCCTCCGTGCGCCATCGCCCTCCGTGATCCATTACTCGCTGCCCACCATTGTTCTCTGAACACACCCGAGCCTCGTCCTCCACGCACCCTTGCCCTCCGCGTGCAAATGCCCTCCGCACACCATTATTCTCCGCCTGCCACACGCTGTTGTAACCGGTGTGTCCACGCCTTTGGCTTTGCCCTCGTGCCTCGCCCTGGCTCTCTCTTTCGTGCTGTGCACACCAGCTGAACCGCACGTCATTGCAACCCGCGTCGCCCGAACCAACCTTGCCCTTGAACCTCGCCCTGGCCCTTGCTTTCGCCCTCTGTGTGCCCAAACCTGTCTTAGACGTTGGACGTCACCCTCCAGGCAGTACGCGCCATTGCCACCCGTGCGCCTGTGCCTAAGACGTCTGCCAAGGTATGTCCGCCCCTTTCCTTCTCACCTTAGGTCCAACTTCTGCAACTCATTGTGCATTTTTGGTCCATGCTACGGTCATTTCATATGCTAATGCCATCCTGTCAGGTTCATATCAAGGGTTACGCGCCAGACTATTTTGGTGCACAATATTCCACCTCCAGAAAGTTGGTGATAAAAATAATTAGTTAGTTGCATGCAATGCCATCTGCTAGAATTAATGAACATCTCACAATCTGCGAGTGGCCAAACTTCTTGCTCATTAGTTAAAGGTTCAGTATGAAGGCTGGATGGGGCATGCAGGTAAAGGAGTCAAGGAAGTATCATTGTAGGGACTACATGGTAACAGACAATCTACTCAATAACTGCAGTAAATAAAAAATACAGTTTGAAGCACATGAACGGCACTTACTACAACACTGCTTATTTAGCTGGGGCAGGGATACCCAAGTGGTCCATGATGGCCTTGAGCCCGAGCTCGATCATGTCGATGCGCTTGTTGACATGGCCACGGAATGCAGCAGCATCGTGCTCCCTCTGGTCAACCTGGGCACGCAAACCGATGAGTCGTTCAGCGAGCGCTTCAACCTTGGCGGTATTTTCCATGATCGTCAGGTTGAGGTTGCAGACTCGGTCATTGGTATGGCGAAGTCTGATGCGGAGGTCCAGAGTGTCTAGGCTGATCCTTCTGGCCCGGTCGAGCAAGTCATCGATCTAATAGACGTCAGCATGTGGCTCGAATAACAGTTAATAATATAATTGCCTGGGATGAAAGATCCTCTTCGTCCGAAGAGGAGTGGCCCGAATCCGATGGGCCAGGTGATGATGCTCCAGGTGGAGAATGTCCACCCACCTCAGGAGACGAGGGGCCTAGCTGCGACGGTCTGAGAGACGAGGGGCCTGATTGCGATGGTTTAGGAGATGAAGGGCCCAGCCGCAATGGTCCATCTGAAGAACGACCTGCATGTGACAGCCCAGCAGTGGACTGGCATTGTGTAGTGCACCTGGCCGGCGCACAGCCTCGCCGTGTTCGACTGGTAGCAGTGCCGGACTGTACCTGGGCAGGCATAGTGACTCGAGTGCCTGCACGGGTCATCGCCCTCGTCTGCATTGAACGTTCACCAAGACTCACGCCTGCCCATTGCAGATGACCTCGGGACTGGATGGCTCGTTGGGAGGGCATTTGGAAGCACCGCTGAACAAAGCCAAGATGATTAGTATCCTCAGAACGCTTCGAGGTGGCACACGCGATGGTATACGTCGGGATGCCGCCCATGCTCTCATCCTGGTTCTTCATCCAGACCTCACCTACAAGCTGGATGCCCTGCAAGGCCATCGTAGAATATTGAATCAACTGCAAAAAATAAATAACACATGTATTCCCTATGACGTACAAACACGCAGACTATATCTAAGGTGACACATAAAGGAAAAGCTTACGATGATTGAGAATCCCTGCTATTTGGGGTGCAGGTGTGCAAGAAGTTGATGTAGACTAATGTAATTCAAGAAGTTAGAAGCGGTCAGTGACAATCAAGGTCGCAAAGACACGTACTTTGCGAGAGAGGAAACAAAGCTGCGGTCAGAGCGAATGCCACGTGCGAGGATAGAACGAGTGGGAGACGGAGGCGATTATTGGGAGCTGCACTGGGTCAGAACTGCAGCGAGCAGGATGAGACGAAGAATGTATGGGGGCGGTTGGATGAGGGCCGAAAGGCGATGCTGCACTGGGTCAGAACCGCGGTGAGCAGGAAGGGAGGGGGGTATGGTATGTGCGGAACTATGAATTGATCACTTACCTGAGTTGCGACACGGCTATGCTCAGCCAATGTGTCGCCCCGAGAAGAGGGGTCAGGATGGCCGGTGACGATTCGGGCGAGGTCGCGCTGCACTGGGTCAGAACCGCAGTGAGCTGGATGGGGGTAAGGCTAGAACAGAGGAGACGGTGGAGATGAACAAGCAGAGAGGGCGAAGAACGGGGAAGTTCAGAGGGAGGAGAGTGGAGGGAAGGTGGGAGGGCAAGAATGCAAAGGATGACTTCGAAGTGCACCTCTTTGGTCGAGCGCCTGTGCTGCGGTAGGGCGGTGGCGCTGAGTGTACATTTGTTTGGTATGGGCGCCTGTGGCTGTGCCACGCCACATCTTGGGCGCTTTGGACTTTGCGCAATTGGCTCGTTGTTTAGGCATCCCACAAATACACGCTGGCTGCGGTTCTGACCCGGCCTAGCATCTCTGGTGAGGGACGACATTGTGGAATGCGCTGCCGCGTCAGCTCGCATTGTTCCACCACCAACTTCCCCTTCCCTTCCTCTTGCCTTGGCACTCCATGCACCGTCGCCTTCAACTTTCCTCACCCTCCACGCGCCATCGTTCTCCGCACACCCGAGCCCTCAACTCTCTCCCCATTCTTCCCTCAAAATCATCGCCGCCACACATCTTAAACTCTTCATCAGGCACTTTTCCGACCTTGAGGATGACGCTATCAACGCAGTCTATGATTTGTGTGAAGACCCAGTGGCGGCCGTGCGTTTTTGGTCCATGTTGCGGTCATTTTATATCCTAATGACATCCTGTCAGGTTCGTATCAAGGGTTATGCAGCTATTGTAGACGTCTCTCGGGAGCAGAGCAAATGGATCAAACGAAACGTGGATGTGCTTGTCCAGCTACTACAATCCGGTATGTTTCACTCCTATCCCTTGTCTTGCCTCCTTCCCGGACTATTTTGGGGCACCATATCCTACCCCCGTACAACCCTACTGCTTCTTGTCCTGTGGCTGCTTCGCTAGGGTATATAAGTAGAAAGTAATGCTGATGCAACCACCATCTATCTTGTGCTAGATGAGCCTGAAGAAGTTACGTTCGTCAAGCGTGCCCTTACTCGGCACCTCGACATGGACTCCATTGTCATGCTTGGAGTTCTTTGTGATTCCTTCAGATGAACCTGTGGATGACGAAGAGTTGGCCGCTCGGGATGGCATTCAGTCTCTCGTCCACGCGTTTCTTGCTGGTGAGGCTAAGCACCCTCTGATTGACCGTCATGCCAACTGCCTTGAAAGCCCGGCCAAGGGAGTTCTCGTATCTGGCCTATTCAAGGTGCGTTGTCTCTTTTTTGACTGTGTCATGCAAGCCCAAGTAACACAGGCGAAATCATACAGGCCATAACAAAACTTGCACCAAACGATGTCGACTTCGTTGTCAAAGATATCATTGTCTCCTTACCTTCTTTCACACTCTACTCATCTCGGACAAAGGAGCTCCTTGATATTCTCTTGACACAGGTCCGCACCCTCCTCAAGTCTGAAATCCCTTTTGATGCTGCCAGTGCTGGTTTGGGGTTGTTTACTTCCTTGCATTATTATCTTGATCTCGCATCCTTTGTTACTGTCGAGATCTATTATGCAGTTCTGGCTGATGGGCTGCTGGACCTTATTCATCTATCTGAAGGGGAACAAAGCAATGTGATTTGTGATATCGCTCATACCCTCACTGCCTGTGAAGATGTGGGTGAAGGAGCGCCGTCCAGTGCACCAGCGGCCAATCTTGGAGGGACATCAGATGTGTCTGGCGGTGGCGATGAGGCTTCAAGACACTTCTCTGATGTTTGTGTAATGAAGTTACTGCATGCAAGTACATCCTCTGGTTGCAGGTACTGTCAAATGCTGACAGACAGAGTAGTCCTTTGCTAATATGACATTAGAAGATCAGAGACCTTGGAGAGTGTGCTTAATATTGGTGTAGGCTATTGTCCGTGTGAGTCTTCATTCTACCAGGTTCTACTTGCAGGCTCTGATTACATTATGATATCCAATAGCAGAAGCACGACAGCTGCTAGCAGACTCCTCAAGCCATTTTGTCTGCTTTGGAATGCATCAAAATTCTCCATGCACAAAAGGCATCTGTCGAGACAAAGGCTGTGCAAGAACAAGTGCACAGATCAGGGTTTGCAATTGCAGTTAGAGATAATGCTGTCAGCAGAGCCATCAGTCTGATATTACAAGCACAGTTGTTAAAAATAATATTAGTTTGTTGTATGTACTTGTAGTACCCATCCAAAAGTCTTTCCACTAAAGTAAATATTATCTATTAGAATTAACCCACATTTCATAATCTGCAAAAGCCAACCTTATTACTTATTGAATGCTTGGTAGAGAGGCTAGATTAGGTATGCAGATGAAGGAGTCAAGAATAGTTCAATATGCAGATTGCATATTAACAGACAATCTAATCAATGACTATAGTAAGTATAACAAAAAGCACATCAATACAAGAAATCAAGGACCTTGTTCCTCATCAATCGTCACCTGCCAGAAATGGCCCACTTCCAACCAAGTCAAAAGGTGAGCAGGGCAAACCCATTGAAGAAAGCCCTGTTGGGAGGTAGGCTAAGCGCCTGATGTTGCAAGAGGACTAGTAGAAGACTAATAGATAAAGACGTGGCGGCGCGCACGCCACTATAAAAAATCTAAAATGTAAGGCAAAATATACTAAATTTATCCCACAAAAATGAGGCTGGAAACACATGAGCCAGAGGGAGAGGGAGAGGTTTTGGTCCGGAGGCAGGAGAAGAGCGTGCACCCTGGGCACCTTTTTGGCACTTTTGGGCCACTCTGCAGCTCCAGCCCACCCTTGGCATGACCAACTTGCCATTGAATTATCACCATGTAAAGTCACATGACCATGTGATGTTATGCGACTCATCACACATTTGTCACGTGACTTACATACTACGTTATACTAGGTGATTTATCTTAGTCACGTGACTTGTTACGTAGTCATGTGCTTAGTAAGCGACCCTGGGCGCTAGGTCTGTCCAACTTGTGTTGTTGTATATCATCGAGCCTAGTGTTGATGACAGAATTTGACCTGACCTAGTGCCCGAGCCATTAATGGACTACTATAACAGGTGGATAAATAATCAAATAAGCAAATAAGTGCTGGTTTAAAAAGCTTATATCTCAGCCAATACTTGGCCAAATCACATGATTGTACTACCATTAGAAAGCTCTTGATCAGCTCTATCTGATGGGTCTATCAGCGTAAGCATTACATAAGCACCCCAATCTCGAAAGAGGCATTTGCATGTTTTTTGTTTGGGTTATAACTTGGTCAATACTGGGTCAAATAGGATGAAACTATTGTCACTAGAACACATTTTTGAAGGCCTTTCTAATGGTATACATAGCACACAAACTCTGAAATAAGCACCCATATTGAGGCATTTGTATGTTATGATTGATGAGGAATGAAATCAATCGTTTATAATGAGGTGGACTTCCTGCCACCACAGCGTAACGCTTGTCGTTGACGTGGGAAAAACATTTTAGACCCAGAAAAGCTGTGACTACAAAAAAGTAGACGTTCAACTACAAATTTTGTTACTTTGGCAGCACAGCTTTAGGGTTAGGGTCAGGATTTGAATGGTGCCTGTGCTTTATTTTGTTACTAGTGCTTAACTCACTTGTTATACCTACCACTTATGCCTACTGTCTGAGCGCTTGGCTCCCAGGGGTACCACACCTAAGTGCAAGTTGGGATATTAGTACAAATGGTTGTTATAGTGGTGTACCCCATGTGAAAGAGGGCTTATGAGGCTTTTTCATGTTCTAAAAGTCACTATCAACTGAGATATAAGCAAAACAAAAAAACGCACAAATGCCTCAATATGGGTGCTTATTTCCATGTTTAGGTGCTATGTATACCATTAGAAAGCCCCTCAAAAATACGTCCTAATGGTACTAGTTTCATGCCATTTGACCAAGTATTGACCGAGTTATAAGGCAAACAAAAACACACAAATGCCTCTTTCGAGGTTTGGGCGCTTATATAATGCTTACGCCCATAGTCCCATTAGATAGAGCTGATCAACCACTTTCTAATGGTAGTACAATCATGTGATTTGGCCCAGTATTGGCCGAGATATAAGCCAAATACTATGTACCGGGCCTTCTTCCTTTTTGGGATGTGATTACATAATAGGGGGGACAGAGTTGAAAACCGTCGTCGTACGTCATGCCGGAGGGCACGACAATGGAATAACACTGTTCGGCGATGTCACATGACCAAAAGTAGTCAGCAGTCACATGTTATATATTATGTGGCAAGTCGCGTGACATTGCAAGTCACGTGATTTTCCTGGATGATATTCCCGTCACATAGGTCACATGACATGAAATGCACGTGACGTGTCACATGACAATATTACGTGACCGGTCACATGCTTGTGACATGTGACTTTGGTTGCAAACGGCCCATTTTGAATGTTTTATTCATAGCTCATCTAATATCCAACCAAATACAGACATATTATATATCACTGGAATCAGAATTTCAAGCTCTATTCAATGGTGGTACTCACAGAGTTATACACCCTCATTTGAAACCACATATTTGTTATCTTTGATGTAAATCTGCTGGAATGTAGCTCTTCAACTAGTTACTAGCATTAATTAGTGTAGCAGAAAACCTTAGTGCATCTAGTACAAGTAGACACAATCTTAGTTACATCAATGTTTTATATGACTATATGCATATATTTAAATATATAATAGTTATACTTGTACTACGTTTGCTGTTCCTCATCAATTGTTATTTGCCAGCAATGGCCTACTTTGAACCAAGTACTGTAGCTATTGACCTGATTCTTTTTGTAGTATGTATATATGCATAGGAGCCACCAAATAGACTAAGAGATGCATAGCTATAGCTACCACAACTGCTGATATGGCCTGTACAGTGCTAGGGAGGAGAGGGTGCTGTAGCTTGGGCATTTATTGGGCTATTCCATTTGTTGTTTCTGCCCATAGTAGGTATTAGTAGTTGTATGCAGAGTATATAGTTTGTTTGGGGCAGGCCTGGTACTTATTGTAGAGGTTGTGCAACATGCCAGATGACCAAGGTTCGGACACATCCAACGAAAGTACCACTTATGCCTATCCTACACAGCGGAGATACACAACCATTTCAAACAGTCACAATGGACTACATCACAGACTTACTACCTACAACCGATGGGTATGATGCTATCCAAGTTGTAGTCGACCATGACGTCACCAAAGCCATAGTCCTCAGTCTATGCACCAAACAGATCACAGCCATGGGAGCCGCTAAACTCTTATGGAAGGATACATTCAGCAAATATAGATTTCCACAAAAGATTATCTCAGACCAAGGACCGCAATTCGCAGCAAAAGCCTTCTGGGAACTCCATGAATTACTAGGAATTGAAACTGCCTTAAGCACGGCATACCACCCACAAACAGATGGACAAACAGAATGTGTAAATCAGGAAATTGACCTAGACCTTCGAATCTACTGTGCTAATTACCCTGACAAATGGGCTGACTTTCTACCATCATGGGAGTTTGCGCACAATCAACGGATGCATTCCACCACAGGCAAGTCGCTGTTTGAACTATTGTTAGGTTACCAACTCCAAGGCATTGGGACGGTCAGAACTAACATAAAACATCTGACCACAGAAGAATGTCTAGCTGAACTACAAAGAAACTGAGATAATACCATTGCAACACATGCACAGGCCGCAGTAGCAATGGCCAGATACTCCGCTGTAGACCCAGTAGAATTCAAGAAAGGAGACAAAGTACTTCTCGAATCTACGAACCTCAAGTTACCATATCCCAAATCCTGGTGTACATGCATTGAAATAGGTCACATGCTCAAATATATCCTGTTATGCGCACTTGGACAAGTCTAGCCTTCACCTTCCCTCATGAGCCGCTCCCAACCAACCGATCTGTAATCCATCTCAAACTAAAGAAATCCTTACTTACTATTCGCTTGATGTTTTTTTGAGCTGGCCGCGGTTTTCCGTTTCATCCAGAGCGTCAGTGTGACTATTGTGTGACGAGTTTCACCTGGCCGAAAATGTAACAAAACTACATACCCCTCTCCTCTCCGACGCATGCAACAAACTACTATTGTTCTTTTGTGATATTGTAGTTGAAGTACTATCTGATTGATTCACTATGCTCTCGCACCACCGCCCCTTCTACCAAATGTGGTACACTGTGCACAAAATCACAATTTCATCTAGCACCTAAATACTGTAGTAGGCTTAGCAATGGATGAGTTGGACCATAATGATGGTGGTATGGCTATAGGTGGATGTTTGGAGGGTGTGACTTTGATTGCTTTGAGACAATGTTTTTTCTTGTATGCTTTAAGGATGTCAGGTGCGTTCTTGAGGTGGGATTCTGGTTTCCATGAATTCTCAAAGGATTCCCATCTCTTCCAAGATATGAGATATTTTCTTCTTTTTCTTACTTAGCCAGTTGTACAATGATTAATAATAGCCTCAACCTCGTGCTCTTCCTCTCCTTCTATTATGTCAGGAGGTGGTCGAGGTCTGTCTGGTCTATGTTCTTTGGTGGTCCTATATAGAGTTAGGAGTGCAGCATGGAAGACTGGGTGTATCTTCTATTTCTTTGGAAAGCTGAGCTTGAAGGTGACCGGACCTAGTATCTCTATGATGGTAAAGGGTCCTTCTCATTTTGGGGCTAGCTTTCGATATGGATATGGTAACTTGAGGTTCGTAGATTCGAGAAGTACTTTGTCTCCTTTCTTGAATTCTACTGGGTCTACAGCGGAGTATCTGGCCATTGCTACTGCGGCCTGTGCATGTGTTGCAATGGTATTATCTCAGTTTCTTTGTAGTTCAGCTAGACATTCTTCTGTGGTCAGATGTTTTATGTTAGTTCTGACCGTCCCAATGCCTTGGAGTTGGTAACCTAACAATAGTTCAAACAGCGACTTGCCTGTGGTGGAATGCATCCGTTGATTGTGCGCAAACTCCCATGATGGTAGAAAGTCAGCCCATTTGTCAGGGTAATTAGCACAGTAGATTCGAAGGTCTAGGTCAATTTCCTGATTTACACATTCTGTTTGTCCATCTGTTTGTGGGTGGTATGCCGTGCTTAAGGCAGTTTCAATTCCTAGTAATTCATGGAGTTCCCAGAAGGCTTTTGCTGCGAATTGCGGTCCTTGGTCTGAGATAATCTTTTGTGGAAATCTATATTTGCTGAATGTATCCTTCCATAAGAGTTTAGCGGCTCCCATGGCTGTGATCTGTTTGGTGCATAGACTGAGGACTATGGCTTTGGTGACGTCATGGTCGACTACAACTTGGATAGCATCATACCCATCGGTTGTAGGTAGTAAGTCTGTGATGTAGTCCATTGTGACTGTTTGAAATGGTTGTGTATCTCCGCTGTGTAGGATAGGCATAAGTGGTACTTTCGTTGGATGTGTCCGAACCTTGGTCGTCTGGCATGTTGCACAACCTCTACAATAGTTAGTGATGAATTGACTCATTCCATCCCAGTAGTATTCTTGTCTCATCTCCTTCTTTGATGCGGATGTTGTTATATCCTGCTCATACATCAAATTTGGTGAATATTAAGGCATCCCCAAGTTGGTTAAAGAGGCTGTCAATGAGTGGTAAGGGGTATGCATCTTCAACGGTGAGGTCATTGAAGGCCCTATAGTTTTGTACTGGTCGTAAACTTCCATCCTTTTTGGATACAAAGAAGAATGGTGACGCGAATGGCGAGTCTGAGTGTCTGATAAATCCTTTGGCCAGGTTTTCATCAATGAACTTGCGTAACACTTCTTTCTCTGTGAGGGTTAATAGGTAGATCTTACTCCATTGTTTGCTTTGTGGGTTCTTGCTTTCATTAAAGTTGATAGCATGGTCCCATGGTCTTGTTGGTGGAAACCTGGTTGCAGCTTGTTTCTCGAAGACCTTTTTGAATTGTTGTGCATAATCTGGTACTAGTTGTTCCAATGGGACTTCTTGTTTGCCTTGGTTTCCCACAATCACAATCTCTGTGGATATGTTTGTTTTGTGTATGTGTGTTGCAGTGTCCCAAAGATGTTGAATTGCTTTGGATGGATTATGAGTAAGTTGGTCTTCTTTGACTTCTTTCAGGTTTGACTCTATAAAGGAAACAACCATCCCTATAGGGTCAATCTTGGTTGGCAGATCCCAAAGGGTCCCTTCTGGTGGTTGGTGTGTCTGTTGATATTCATGGACCTGTTGCTGTCTTTGGACCGTTTTAGGGTTAAATTTAATTTGACCCTTCTGCCAGTCAATTTGGGGGTTATATCTTCAGATCCATGGCATGCCTAGTATAATGTCATCCCTTCCTAGGTCTGCAACATACCATCAAGTAGGTAGGGCTTGTGATTTGATCCTGAAATGTCCTTCAACTCGGTGTGTAATACTTCCTTTCTTGTTTATACTGTCATCTGCATTGCAAAATGTCAGTGGTTTGAGAAGTTTGACTGTTAGTAACAGATACTGATTTACTAGTTTGGTGTTGATGATGACTGCATCTGCTCCTGTATCAATGAGTCCTTTGACTCCAATGGCTTTATCTCCCACCTCTATGTAACTAGGTATGAGAATGGTGTCCTTGCGCCATTCTGTATTGATTGTTAATGTTATATAGGGGTCAGATTAATCAGGCAAGTCAGGCGTTGGTTCTGCCTGCCTGTCTAAAAATCCATATTGTATGGGTTTGAGTCTATCTGGACTATGTCAATCTGTAGTTCATCATCTGCTTCTGTTCCACTATCATTGTCATTCTTTGTTTCTTCAAGGATAGGTTCAAGGTCTTCTTCAGTTACCGTTACCTGTCAAATCTTCCGTGGCATCTGTCTCCCAGGTCTTCCTTTTCGTACTCAGTTAGGACAGGCTCGTGCGATATGTCCCGGTTTGTGACAGAAGAAACAGAGTTTCTGTTCCATATGTCTTGAGCGCTCTTCAACTGTCATCTTGTTTATGTCAGCTAAAGCGCTGGCCTCTACTCCAGGCTGGTTGATGTGCTCCTGGATATTTCATTGAACTTTTGTTTGAGGGGTCTGTTTCCTAGGTCTTCGGTTTCTGAAGTTTGTATCAATCTTTCAATTGATAAGGTCAGCTTCATATATGTCGACTGTTCTGCCAATCCAGTCTGTGATGTTCTTGGGCAGAGAATATGAAGTCGCCACTCTTTGTCGTAACCATGGAGGCAATGCATTCCTGTAGTGTAAGAGGAGTGCGAGAGGGTCAGTGACTCGGGTTCGTTTGGTGAGTTCATTGAACTTGGCATTAAACTCATACACTGTGTCGTAGTCACTGAGTCGCATTTGTTGCAATGCCAGGATAGCATTGTCGGCTTCCATGAATAGTGCAAACACAAGTCTGAGTTCACCCTCACATTCTTGCCAGGTTGGAGGATTTGGGTTTTGATGGAGCTGGTTGATCTTGTTCTGTCTCCAATAGTTGATATTGGGTCCTCCCATATAGGATAACGCTGTTGCAATTTGAGCATTGCTTGTGGAGTACTTGGTAGGGTCTTCCAGGAAGAGAAAAAACAATTGGTCAAGGAAATCTTGAAGTTTGGATCTATCTCCATCAAATGTTTCAGGAGCCTTGATCTTAACTTTGCCTCCCTGCTGTGGGGTGTAAGGCATCTGAGGTCCAGGTCCAGGTGTGCTAGGGTTATTTCCAGGTCTAGGAGGTCCTCCAGGTGGTCCGGTAGGGTTTTCTCCTCCTGGTCCACCAGGTCCTCCGCCTCCCGGTCTGCCAGGTCCTCTGCCACCTGGTCCTCCAGGTCCTCCACCTCCCAGTCCTCCACCACCTGGTCCTCCAGGTCCTTGAGGTTCGCTAGGCCCTTCAGGGGTTCCAGCATCAGGTTCACCATCCCTGTTAGGATCTTTGCCAGTTCTTGATGCTCTAGTTCTGTTTGCTCCTCCTCCTTCTCCTGTGATTTGAGTGGCTCCTTGTGGCTTACTCCATTGTGGAAGGGGTATCCCCAAATTTGGCTTAGAGTATGCATGTATCATTGCAAAGGCGGCACTCACACTTTGAGCTGGAGTAATTGTGGAATCATCTTCTGGTACATCCACTGCGAGCCCTTGATATTTCATGGCTTGGTCTTTTGGGTAGAAATGGATGTGGCTGAAAAGTAATTTTGATATTTCATCTTCTTGTTCTTTGGTGGGATTCGGAACAAGGTCTCAAATAACCTTTTCCGCTGAGGCTAGGTTACCAAAGTCGATGGTTCCATAATGGTCAATTCCCTTATACTAAAACCTGTATTCTCTCTCTAAGATAGTGATTGGATCAAATGGGAGTTCGTCTTTTTCTGTCACATGTTCAGAGGTATGTGGTTTTGGTTCTTTGGTTACGTCTTCTTCTTGGGGTTCTTTGGGTATGTCTTCTTCTTTGTCTTCTTCTTGTTCCTCTTCTGAGTGATGTGGACTTGGTCTGGTATCAAGTCCTGATAGTCGCTGTCCTGGTATCAAGTCCTGATAGTCGCTGTCCTGCAGTACTACTTCCTGGAACTAAAGTTGTCAGTGTGATAGGACTTCCGACTGGTGTCTGATTTGATGGTAGAGGTGTCTGGAATGTCTGAGTTGGGTTTGACTCTTTGATGACTGCTTCCTGTGCTTTGACAGGAGTTCTATAAAATCCTGTGAGTTTAGTTGGGTTGTTGACTTGTTAGTATTGGTTGAGACAAAGTTTTGATTTGCACGCTAACTACTTGTGGGTTACACTGGCGGGGTTTCGAGAACAGTCTCATTTGGAAGAGTTGTTAAATGCATGTTGATATCCTTCGCACTTGAGCTTCATAAGCCTCTTTGGGCTTTGAATTGAGTGTAGTCTTTGAGCATTCCTATTTGTCCTTTAAGTGCCTCAATTTCTTTTGGCAGTTGAGGATCTATTAGGTTTGGTGGGTAAAGGATATAGTTCTTGAGTGTGGTAATTGCGTTTTGTACAACAAATCCCCACTCAACAATGACCATTTCTACGGCTTGTAGATGTTTGATAATTTCTCTGAGTTGGTATTTGTTTCAACCAAGTTCTTCGTGGTATTTCCTGATTGCTTTGAGGTTACTAATAACAACTGTGAAGAGGTCCCAGATGTGTATTGGTGCTTGAGGTCTTGTGTGGTATAGGCCTCGTACTGATAATTCTACTGACTTCCTTGCAAGGTCAGAGATTGTCTGTGCAGTAACTGTACGGTTACTTCTGGAGTCAGTATCTCTGTCAAAGAAGTGTAGACCGTTATTTCTGCAAATACTTTCCTGTGCTTGAGAGAGTCTTGCTTGTCTCTCTAAGGGTTCTTGGTGATAAACTCCGGGTTCCTGTGCTTCTGCTACTGGTGGGAGTTCTCTGACTTCTGGTAGTCTCAGGGTAACCTTCTGTACCCTTAGTGGTTCTGTTTGTGTCTGTATAGACCAATTGTATGGTGGGAAGTTCCACACAGGTGTAGTGGGCCACGAGTCAGTGGATGTGGTGGATTGTTTTACTACTTGTGGGATTACAGGCACAAAATCTTTTGGTGGTACCGGTGGTCTTGGATCTAGCAAAGGACTTAACTGACTAAACGGTGTTAGTTCTCTTGGACGGCCTGCATCTATGATCTTATATACATGTTCTCTCTTGAACTTGTCCTGCCAGTAGTTCATTGCTGGTCAAATAAGATGTTCTAACTTGGGATGTCTTAACGGCCCCTTTGAAGATCCTTGTTCAAAGTTGTTAGAACTTGCCGTGATGGTGACTATTCTTATTGATACTAAGAGTTATACCTTAACTCTTCCTAGTCTTGAGTACTACAGCCGGTGTAGTATATTCTTGACTTTACTACTAGTGTCTTTCTGGGTGACAAGCACTCCTAGATAGCTGTAGTGACAGTCGTCTGTCATGTGGTGTGTGGGTTCTCTGCACCTAAAGAGGTGGAGCTTGAAAGTTTTCAGTCTAATGTTACATCCTAACCCTTAAAGGTTATGTAAGAGGATAAGGCATAATGACTAAAGACTTGAGACTATAGCCTTTGAGGGTATAGATGTAGATGATGTGTGAATATTACTGCCAGAGTAATAGACTTGATATACAAAGAGACTGAAAACTGGGGGGCACTACTAGGGTGTCACCCCTTATATACATATAGAGACTCCCTACTGTGGACTTGGTTGGAGAAAGCCATTGCTGGCGGATACAATTGATGAGTCCAAAAGAAGTTATAAACAAGATGTAATTGTGGGAATTGTGCGAATAAGCATCTGAGTCCCAGAGTATAGTTTATAGTGGATGTAAGTAAATCATGTAATAATACTGGACTATTGATATTAGAAAGTGTTAAAAGAGAACTGTATTACCGCCGACTGTATAAGTGTAATTACATTGACGTACAACATGGATAAGTGGAGATCTTAAAGTATCAAGTAATGACTGGCACTTACCGGCACAGACCTTTCTGGTTTGATTGCCTAGGGGATCAAAGGACATTACTTATTCAACTATTGAATCCTTAGATGCACATGTATACTCAATGGGGCCCTAAACCTACGTTAGGGTCAAACCTGTTTTTAGTCAGTATTAATATTAATTGACTCGTAGTTGGAGTTGGTGCAGTTCATGCATTAATGTCTCGTTAACTGGGATAACAACTGGGATACTTACTAGATTACAATTAAACCCTAGGAGTTGTATTGTGGCAGTAACCCTAACTCTAGGCTAGGGTGATTTTGGTAAGAAAATTTTGTAGTGTGCGATTACATAAGTATATAGCAAGGTTAATCAGAGTATGAATTGTATTCCCATGTCACGTTCCAGCGTTACAAGTGCCCTCGCAGAGTGTAGCCTATAAGAATGATTTATTTATTTCTCATCAATTGTAGCTGTGCTTGGAGCACTGTAAACTACGGACTGTGGACTGCAGACTGTGGACTACGGACTATGGACTTGGTTGGTAGTGGGCCATTACTGGCAAGTTACGATTGATGAGGATTACGCTGTATTATATTAATAATATTGCACTAAAGATTTGCACTGTGTGAGTGTCAAGTTGCTTATATAACTATATAGATATCACCATTGAATAGAGCTCAAAACTCTAAATCCAATAACATATAACATGTCTATGTTTGGTTAGGTATTGACCAAGTTGTTAGTCAATCTCTATCTGAACAACATTTATGCTCCCTATCTTATCTTATCTTATCTTATCTCAATAACAACTGGCACTTAATAGACTTTATAAACTATCTCTACTCAAGGTACATTGGTATAGCGGCTAACATGGGTGAAAGTCACATGACTTCGTCATGTGATGTGACATGTGGCCCAAGTCATATGACTTCTATGTTATATTGTAAAGTCATGTGACTATGTGATGTAACGTGACCCATCACGCACTTGTCACATAACTTACATAATACGGTACACCATGTGACTTATCTAAGTCACGTGACACATGACTTAGTCATGTGCTTAGTAAGCAACCATGGGCGCTATGGTGCAGGTCACTTAGTTACTGCATGTTTTGTACAACGGCCACTGACACCGGAGTTTTTGACAGATTCCTTATCGGACTGACCAAATTGCTTCTTTCCATGAGAGGAACAAAATGGTCAGACCGTTTGTCCTAACTCTCAAAATTAACGGAAATGTTACCTTTTTGGGTCACAAATTTTGCCAGTGATGGGAAAACATTACCATATATAGTAGGACTTGCCTATATGGAGTACTATAGACGCTGGCCTGCTTACACCCAGAGGGCAGAGCACTCCTGCACAGGCTGGAAAATGACATCTCTCCACTACCAATGCTCAATGATTGCCATCCTACATGATATTGTGGGCACTTCTCAAGACTTGGAGAGGAAGGGTCCCTTACCCAGCTCGGCGCTCCCCCAGGCGCTTAAGTTGGATTTTGTCCTGGCCAATTTTGCCTCTGTGCAAAACATGTGGTGACTAAGCGCCCTGCACCATAGGTCTGTCCAACTTGTGTCGTCATATGTCATCGAGCCCGGTGTTGACGACAAATTTTGACCTGACCTAGCACCCAAGCCATTAATAGGCTACTCTAACAGATGGATAAATAACAAAATAAATAAATAAGTGCTGGTTTAAAAAGCCTATATCTCGGCCAATACTAGGCCAAATCACATGATTGTACTACCATTAGCAAGCTGTTGATCAGCTCTATCTAATGGGACTATCGGCGTAAGCATTATATAAGCGCCCCAACCTCGAAAGAGGCATTTCTGTGTTTTTCTTGTTTGGCTTATAACTCGGTCAATACTGGGTCAAATAGCATGAAACTAGTGTCATTAGAACGCATTTTTGAAGGCCTTTCTAATAGTATATATAGCGCCCTAACTCTAAAATAAGCGCCGATATCGAGGCATTTGTGTGTTTTTTATTTTGCTTATATCTCAGTTAATAGTGACTTTTAGAACATGAAACTAGTGTCATTTGCAAGCCTGAAGAGAGAGCTTTCAGATGGGGTACACCACTATAACAACCATTTGTACTAGTAGCCCAACTTGTACTTAGGTGTGGTACTCCTAGGGGCCAAGCGCTCGGTCAGTGGATGTAAACAGAAGGTATAACAGGTGAGTAAAGCACTAGTAACAAAATGAAGCACAGCTACCATTCAAAACCTGACCCTAACCCTAAAGCTGTGCTACTAAAGTAACAAAATTTGTAGTTGAGCGTTTAAATTTTTGTAGTCACAGCCTTTCTGAGTCTGAAATTTTTTCCCATGTACATCGACAAGCGTAACACGGCGCTGGCAGGAAACCCACCTCATTATAAACAATTGATTTCGTTCCTCATCAATCATAACTATGGACTGTGGACTGTGGACTATGGACTGTAGGTCACATGTTATGGGGTTATGTGTGATATAGGCCACATGTCCTAGTCAGGTCAGGTGTTGGTGGCTGAGGTAAGTTAGCCCATGAAGGGCTTTAGCCTTTCCCGTTCTTCTGTGCTTAGGTGAATGTTCTGTAAGAGCATTCTGTCCTAGGCCAATAGATTGACATTCATAACACTATACTTGTAGATAGGTCGTCTGAGATAGCTTTGATGGGTGTACAACATCCATCAAAGCAACTTTATGCTGACTGCAGCACCGATGAGAAAGAGCTGGGGTGTCTACTTTGATAGATAATGTCTGGGAGGATGTGCGAAGGAGAGGAGAAGGAAAAAAACTTACCAGCTCCCTTGCTCCATCCATCCCCATCCATCCCTGACTCCCGCTCTCCTCCCAATGAAGCTTAGTTGCTCTTTGTGGAGCTATTGGGCTGTGGCAATCATCCTTTTGAGAGATGAGAGTGACCAATGGGAGCACATCAGTACTTCTTGATTTTGCTTAATGGTACTTAATGTGGTAAGCCTGTAAGCCGTAAGTATGGCGCAAAGCACCCGTAAGCGGCCTGCTGAAACTTCCCTCATCCTCCCAGCACCCTGGGTCTATGCATTGGCCAGCACCTGCCAGGCTGTGAGGGGACCCCACCCGACCCTGCTGGAGCCCCCACGTCATCCACACTCTCTCCCCAAATCTGGCCACAGGTAAGGCTGAACATGGATCATCCATGGATCAATCCAGATCTGAACCTACAGATCAAGGCTCTTCTGAAGGCCTGATCTGGATCTGTGGGATCCAGATCCGTGAGTATATACATATTGTAGCTACTGTATACACGACTGTTCACCAAAAAGAACTGAGCCAAAATACAGGATATTGAAGAAGATACAAGGGTAATAAAATTGAAAGAGGGAGGAGGAGAACATGGATGTATCTTGTGTTCCAATACATGGATCACTATGTTCTATATATCACCGGAAAGCCATAAACAGTAGCTTTCCGACAATGTATAGAATGTAACAATCTGTGCAGAACCCATAGAAATATGGGCAAAACAATGGTTTTGGAGGTTGAATAAGAGTTAGGCTTGATGGAAGCGCATATTATATAGGAAATGATGATAGCAAACCCAAAGAGATCGGCCAAGAACTTGCCGAGATTACGATTGATGAGGAACAAAATCAATTGTTTATAATGAGGTGGGTTTCCTGCCAGCGCCGTGTTACGCTTGTCGATGTACATGGGAAAAAATTTCAGACTCAGAAAGGCTGTGACTACAAAACTTTAAACGCTCAACTACAAATTTTGTTACTTTAGTAGCACAGCTTTAGGGTTAGGGTCAGGTTTTGAATGGTAGCTGTGCTTCATTTTGTTACTAGTGCTTTACTCACCTGTTATACCTTCTGTTTACATCCACTGACCGAGCGCTTGGCCCCTAGGAGTACCACACCTAAGTACAAGTTGGGCTACTAGTACAAATGGTTGTTATAGTGGTGTACCCCATCTGAAAGCTCTCTCTTCAGGCTTGCAAATGACACTAGTTTCATGTTCTAAAAGTCACTATTAACTGAGATATAAGCAAAATAAAAAAACACACAAATGCCTCGATATCGGCGCTTATTTTAGAGTTAGGGCGCTATATATACTATTAGAAAGGCCTTCAAAAATGCGTTCTAATGACACTAGTTTCATGCTATTTGACCCAGTATTGACCGAGTTATAAGCCAAACAAGAAAAACACAGAAATGCCTCTTTCGAGGTTGGGGCGCTTATATAATGCTTACGCCGATAGTCCCATTAGATAGAGCTGATCAACAGCTTGCTAATGGTAGTACAATCATCCCATTCGGACCAGTATTGGCCAAGATATAAGCCAATTGCATGTAAAATAATCAAATTTCCTGTTTTGGACATGCTTACATAAAGTGAAAGGTGCAGAAAGGTCTAAGCGCTGTGGTAGCCGTAGGCGCTTAGACCTTTCTGCACCTTTCGGATGACATAATCACATTAAAAATACTAATAATATAATAACATATGTAGTTAATCTGTATCTTGGCCAATACTACACCGAATGACATGATTGTACTACCATTAGAAAGCTCTTGATCAGCTCTATCTAATGGGACTATCAGCGTAAGCATTATGTGAGCACCCAAACATCGAAAGAGGCCTATGTGTGTTTTTTGTTTGGCTTATAACTCGGTCAATACTGGGTCAAATAGGATGAAACTATTGTCATTAGAATGCTTTTTTGAAGGCCTTTCTAATGGACTATACAGCGCCCAAATATCAAAATAAGCGCCGATATCGAGGCATTTGTGTTTTTTTCTTTTTATTTTGCTTATATCTTGGTCAATATTGACTTTTAGAACATGAAACTAGTACCATTTGAAAGCCTGAAGAGAGGGCTTTCAGATGGGGTACACACTATAACAACTATTTGTACTAGTAGCACAACTTGTACTTACCCCCAGTGGCCAAGTGCTCGGTCAGTGGGTGTAAGTGAAGAGCATGACTGGGTCAAATGGTATGAGTGTAGCACTGTCAGAAAGCATATTTAAAGAGCTACGAAGTGCATGCACTTTGAATTAGACACCAAAACAGACACCATTTTGTTGTACATTCATATATAAGCAAATATAATTATATTAGTTTGCTGTTCCTCATCAATCGATACCTGCCAGAAATGGCCCACTTCCAACCAAGTATTAAGATATCAATTTTGAAGGGGGGAGGAGAGCAACATCCCCCTATCTCAGGCTCCCGCAGTTGGTTTTGAACGTTCAATACATCGTTTGAAAGGCACAGCATGTGGCTTTCCAGTGGTGTATTGAACGTACAATGTGGTCCAGGAATGACTGAGATATCGAGGAAACACTAGGATATGAAGAAGAGGGAGGAGAAGGAACTGATAATGCACCTTGTAGCCATCCAAATCTCACAATTAAGGGGTCGTGAGATAGATTTAGATCAGTAGATACCATGTGCCAAGATTGAAAGAGCATGGATGAGAACTCATGGAATAATAGAGGGACAAATGCAAAAGGGTGGGGTGCATTGTACATGCCATAGCATTTGAACTAATAGACAGAAACATACAATCTTTATCTTGTTAGAACGGCCCTACTCTCCCCTTTCCAACAAGGCATCAACCATCCAAATTGGCCCAATGATGCTTGAGATATAGCAAAGTCTTCAGCTATAGTCTAGGCTGCCTGGCCAAACTTGAAAGCCACACTACTTTCTGGAGTGCCCAGGTGAAGAACATGAGAGACTAAGCTTTAGAAGACCCTAGTAAGTCCCAAAAAATGAAGCCAGGATATGGTATATGTGAGTGTAGAGGTAGCAGCAGAGTTGCAGATAATCCATAGTGGATCTTTTGCAACCCCAAACCCTAACCTGGATCTGTACTGATCTGGATCCAGAAGTGCTGGATCTGGTGGATCTGGGTCATAGCAGATCTGGGTCCAGGTATTTGCGGCTCAACCTGCAAATTGATCTGGACCCGTGTTCAGCCTTAGCCACAGGGAGGGCTGCCGGCTGTTAAGCATGTTAAGCTGTAAGTAAAATCCTGAAGTACTGATGTGTATGAGCAAGCCAGTGCATGGGCGCGAGCAAGCACAGGAGTGAGTATGGGCAGGTGCAGGCACCAATGCGAGTGCCCAAGAATGAGGGTGGGCACAGGTGAGGATGGCCACAGGTAAGGGCAAGGGCAAGGGCAAGGGTGAGGGAAAGGGAAAGGAGGAGGAAGAGGGTGAGGGTGATGGCCAGGGTAAGCGAGTGCATCCATGGGTGAGCATACGTACAGGTCCATGCGGGTGCACTGCATGCAGGCACAGCTGTAGGCACAGGCAAGCGGGTGGGCATGGGAGCATGAGCGAGGATAGACATAGGCACATGAGTGAGGGTGAGGGTGGATGCAGGCACAGCCAAGGGCAAGAGCAACAGGGAAGATGAGGATGAGGATGAGGAGAGTGAGAGCATTGGCGGACATGGGTGTAGACACAGAAACAGCCGAGGACGAGGTCGAAGGTGAGGGCAGGAATAAGAGATGGCTTGAGAGCAGGTGTGAGAGTGGGACAGAAGGCAGGCAAGGGTAAGGATGAGGGCAGGACGAGAGTGAAGGTGAAGGTGAGGCTGAGGAGTGGATGTGCATTGAGGAAGCGCCTGTTAGATGCCAGCGGACTTCGATAAAAGTTTATCAAAGTCTGCCAGCACCTAATAGGCAGTTCTCCCATCTAGCCCGCCCTCATTGTCTTCACCATCCTTAGCCTCACCTTCATTCTTACCCTCACCTTTATCCTCATCCTCCCTCATCCTCGGCCTTGCCTTTGCCTTCACTCTTGTCCTGCTCTCACCCTGGCCCTCACCCACCTTCTGTCCCACTCTCATGTCCGCTCTCAAGCCATTTCTCATCCCTGCCCTCGCTCTCGACCTTACCCTCAGCTGTCTCTGTGCCCACACCCATGCCCACCGATGCCTGAACCTGTATCCGTGCCTATGCCTGCCTGTGCCCGCACTCACCTATACCTGCATCTGCGACCGCTGTGAGTCCCACCCTCTGCCTCCCCTTTACCCTCTGCCTCCCCTCTGCTCTCTCCTGGACCCTCATCTTTCTCCTCTCCTGGACCCTTGCTCATGCTGATGCCCACCGATGCCTGCTCCTGCACCTGTGCCTACGCCCACCGATGCCCACACCTGTGCCTGCACCTGCACTTGTGCCCGTGCTTACCTGTCTTGTGCTCACCATTGCCTGCGCCTGTACACCACCCTCACCCTCACTCACATTCACCGTCAATCTGCCCTCTGCCTTCCCTTCATCCTCTGCTAGACTGTCACCTGCACCGGCACTTGCTGGTGCCCATGCCTGCCCTCAGCTATGCATACACCCACCACCACTCATCTATCCAGCACTACTGATTGTCTCCCCAAATCTGGTAAGTCACTCCACTATATTCATTTTGATTTTCTCAACTTATTTCTATTTCTCAGCCACTATGCAGGCCACCTCAAAAGCCCCCTCTTAGAACTCCAGTCCATGCTCCAATCCTCGAGTCTGATAGGTGCTGTACATCTCTCACACTTTGGGCTTGAATTGAAAACCAGTGGGAACCTACCCGTTCTATCCACTCCCTGACCATGGTGTCTCCACCATCCCACAAATGTCCCAAATTCAAATTATACAGTACATTACGATTGATGAGGAACAAAATCAATCGTTTATAATGAGGTGGACTTCCTGCCACCGCAGCGTAACGCTTGTCGTTGACGTGGGAAAAAAATTTCAGACCCAGAAAAGCTGTGACTACAAAAAAGTAGACGCTCAACTACAAATTTTGTTACTTTGCCAGCACAGCTTTAGGGTTAGGGTCAGGTTTTGAATAGTGGCTGTGCTACTTTTTGTTATTCTTCATTTACTCGTGGGTCATAGTCTGTATTACATTACTTTTTATGGCGCTTGTGGTGCATCCACAAAACACGCCTAGGTCTACCTAGTTGTATGTTATACATATTATATTACTAGTATACTTCGCGGTGCTTTGCATCTGATACGTAAGCTTATTGTTGTTGGTAGGCGTACAAGCAAGAACTTCGTTTATTGGAGTTGTTACATATAGCGCATGCATCTGATTATGAAGACCAGCACAGTAGCAAACAGCCTAAACCATGGAGATACAGGGTGTGGAAATACATGTATGCGATGAGGAACACGAGCTCAACTGGTGAAGATGACTGCTATGATGAACAGCTTAGACCGTGGAGATACATGCATGCAGTTACTACTTACAAAGCTGAACTCAATGACGAACGGTCTGATCTGGCAGAGACATTGCATTATTTGTATTTGTCTAGAGAAAATTTTAGTTAGTATGTCGAGACTGCATATCTCTTTTTGTTTTTACCTACAGCCCAGCGGTGTCTACAGCTCGTTTCCGACGAAGTGGGCGACGAGGGCGTCGAGGTTAGCGAGCATAGCCTTGAAGCGCTTTTGGTCATCAGCCTCGCGCATGCGCTTCAACTCCCGCTCCTGTTCCAATTGCGCATCCATATTCTTGACCAATTCCTTCACTTCGGAGATCTCATTGCGTGTGTCTTGGATCTCCTTGGCCACCCATGCCACCTTCTCGCCAAGCGAATTCACCTTTGAATTGATTGCTACGACATCATCGTCGAGCTTGTTGACGCTTTGTAGCAAGTCATCAACATCGAAGTCGATGTCATCGATGCACTCCACCTTCTCCTTCAGGTGTAGAGTATGCTCAATGAGACGTTTGATCGCCTGAGACAAGTCCTGGCCGCTCAGCTGATTAGCATACATTATATCAGATTATATGTGTCATTGTATCCATTACCTTCGCAGACTTCATTTGCTGTTCAGGCTCTTGCGCTGAATGAGCCTGTGTAGGCGGAGTGGGGATGCGAGTTTGCGTTTCTTCGAATCTGGGCTGACAGTGCTTTGCTGGTGCATGGCGTCAACTTCCATGGGACGCTTGCCAGCGGCGAGGGCCGTCCCAGTCCTGATCGTCTTCCTGGCTGTTTGGCGGTAATATTTGGGCTTCGGCCGTTCTGATATGAGGAGGGGCCTGGGACCGAGACTGATGTTGCGACATTCTGAATAATCATTGGCAAAGCTGCATGGATGTATTTAGAATAATAATACGTACTTGTTTGCCAGCTGCAGGGAACATTGTTGACATAGCAGTGATTGCACTTCCACGTACATTCGGAGGATTGGTGACACCCGTTGCCACGCTCCTGATTCATTTGGCTACACGTGTCGCACGCCTCTTGACGGATGGACGACAGGGTTTTCCGAAAGTCTTTGGGCAAGAGCTCCACGTTGATGTATGTAGGTAACATCAACTTCTGGGTGGGGGTCCTTGTGTTATTCAAGATGATAATATCATCACGGTTCTGAATCTTCTTGGGCATGTGTGGGGGTGAAGACTTAGACATTGTATTTCAGGTAGTGGAACCACTGCACCAGGATAGTACGGGTTATGTTAGAATGTTGAATAGTGTACTTTACCGTCGATCAAATGTAGTACTAGGTCAGTCCCCTCATGCATTCATTCTAAATAGATGTATTGCCACATTCCTTGCTCTTACATTACACTGCACTCATCTTATACAACTGCTAAATGTGTGTTAGACTTACCTTGGATGAATCAGTGCGCGAGTAGGCCTTGATAGTGAGAGGAGGATGAGCAGAGTGAGGGCGAGGAGGATGAAGACGGGGAGGATGAAGACAGGGAGGATGAGGAGCGGAATGAAGTCAATTGGAATAGCGTATAGGAAGTGGCGGCCGGGTTACTTGCACCGGGTCAGAACCGCGGTGAGTGCCGGAGTAGTGATGGTGGTGGTAAGAAGCAAGGAGGATGACGGTTGGTCATCTCCTCTTTTATATGCCCACTATTTGTTGTTGTCTGTGGGTCCACAATTTACTGTTGTTTGGTCCGTCTCTGGCTTCGGCTTCGTCTGTTATAACTTTGCGCCATTTTTCCTCTACGGTCATCGAAGTTGGATTAATTAGACATGTTCGGACTCGCGGGACCACACACAATTTGAAGGTAAATGTATGTATGCAGTTTGGTGGTCAAGGTACAAGCCGAAAGCTCGCGAATTCGCGATTGCATAGACTTACTGTATTTCTTGATTGTAGTCGACTTGCTTTTCCTGTTCCCCATTCAGATGCGCTTGATTGCAGGGTGTTACGATCGCTCTGGTACTATTTATTATTGTGAGTTCACTGGCACATAAACCTTTGATGCAAGTGAGTCTATTTGAATCTTAGTAACCCTGCCAGTGGCCTGTATACTATACATTTGAGGGCATTCAGGTTGAGTACACGAGTAATGGTATGCGGTGAAATTAAGTTCGTGGCTCTGCCAGCGTGTGCACACAGTTCTACT
>AYKW01000050.1:0-23986 GCA_002760635.1 Ganoderma sinense ZZ0214-1
GAAGCACGTATATACCGTCCCAATGCGGGTTACCTGTGAAATGGGATCAAACGAGTCAGTTATTACGGACACTTAGGCCTTGGAAATAATATCCGATTTGCCACACCAGAATGTCGTTGAGTTCCGAAGAGTCAAAGTGACAACGCTATAAAGGGTGTAATGTCTTTGCGGCGATCCAGCGGTCGTTCGAGCCCAGCGGGTAGAGCGTGGTTGAACGGTGGAGGCGAAGAGTTTAAGCTTAAGCGTGAGCTGCGCAGTTCAACACAGCTTCCGACCAGGCATAGCGCTATAGCGCCCATCACGAAGTTGCCTCAGGCTGAGGCTTAGAGCTAGTATGCACCAAAATTCATGAGACAAAGGGAGAAGGGATACAAATGCATGACAATACGTGAGGACAGGCTGCAGCCTCCCAGGATGACGGGTCAGAGATAATAGAGTAGTACACGTGGGACAACGCTGGTGGCTGTGGGGATGAAAAAACATATATCGGACAGGGAATGTGCACGCTAGACAACGATGAAATACATGTACAGCAGCCAAACGGAAAGATGGCGCACCCTTCCCGGAGAGGCCACCCCAAGAGATCCTGCCACTTGTCAGTATATCTACCACGTCGCCCTATTGCCTTGTCAACGAGCTCGAGATGCCCCCTTTCCCTTCCGACTCTTGAGACGCTTAGATCGACGAGGCCAGTCTGAACTCTCCCCTTCGTCGTCCACAATATCCTCGTCCTCCTCGTAAGCACGTGTCCGCTTCGTCCTCGGGGTGGCCGGCGGCAAGTCATAGGAGTGCGTGCCCTGGTCAAAGCTCGCGGCCGAGTTCGCGGGGGACACTTCGGCGCGGGAGGGCAAAGCTGCAGGAGCCTCCTCGACAGCCTCCTCTGATGGAAACGACCCCGTGACGGACAGCGCGCCGATGCTGCGAAGCCCGTGTTTCTCCGGCGGCCGGAAGACGTCCTCGTCTTGCCTGGCGGTGAACTGGTCGGGCGCCTTGTCCCAGTACCCGTCCGCGTCCTCGGAGTGTTGGACCAAACGCTTTATCAACGTCGTCGGGTCCGCTAGGAACAGGCCGATCGCGCAGGGTTCCTTCGGAGCTCCAGGTTGAGCATCCTCTCTCTGGCGCTGCTTCTCGGGGTGACTGTGAACATGGTCGAGTGAGGCTGATGGCCTCTCATCGTCACTGGCATGGCGCATTAACCGCTTCGGACGAACTCTGGAAGCATTCTGCGGGCCGCTGGCATGCTGTGCAGGAGGACCGGGCTGTGCCGCGCCCTGAACGGGGCCGTAGAGCCGCGCCATCTCGAGGTAGTTGATGTTCTCGTACGTCGTCTTGCAGTGGAGGAGGATGTCATTGAGAAGCTGCTGCAGGTATATGTTGCCGACGATCTCGAAGCCCAAGTCTCCTCGCCTAAGCATCTTAATCTTGTGGGTGCCCCCAATTTTGATTCCGCCAACCCGCGAGGCCCCTTCGAACACGGTCTCGATTTCGAGCTTGAGGCTGTCGACGTCAGTCGTATGGTAGCGAAGAACGAGGTAAATGTAGGCATGGATGAATGACTCGATGTCATCTGAGCGTCGGTACGGCTTCCTAGGATAGCGCAGTGACAACGCTGAACGGAATTGCCACGTTCCCTGGCAAATGCGCCAGCATCAGCATCGAACACCCAGGACGAAAAGTTTAGCGACTCACTGTTCGATCCGGTTCGACAGGCCCCTTCCCAAGCTCGCACTGGAGACGAGACAGATCCCAATCGATGAGGAACCCGCTCCTGGTTCTATCTTCGTGGGTGAGAATCATGATGTTGCCGACGCTAATGTCGCGGTGTAGGACACCGGCGAGATCCCACGCCTTGCGGTGACCTAGTAAAGCGATGGTCAATACTGGGACGGGAGGAGATTCGGAGCAGACTATGCTTACCTCTGAGAGCATCCACAAAAATCGCCGACAATTCGCTGAAGTTGTCGAACTCCCACAGAGGTAAGCCGATTTCCTTCGTGACAAGACGGTAGTGGATCCGGAGCACGGGCTTGTTGGTGTCAGGGAGATCATTTTGAACCTCGGTGCGCTGAGCTCGAAAACCGCCGACGTCGCCGCCGCAGATCATTGTTGCGATGCGCTCCGTCACCTTCCTCCGCTTAAACCGCTCGTAGACCAGGTGCTCGGGACGTGTGCGATGTGGAACGAAGGGCCGCCAGGAGTCCTTGAGGAAGCATGGGACCCATTTCTTCGGGTCCGTCACGTCGAAGGCCATGTATCCCCTCGTGCAGCGCCCCACTAGAGCTTCGGCGGAGAAGTGTGGACGCCCGACAATGAAGCGACGGACAGTCGGCGCGGTAGATGGGGGAGTTGGCGGTTCAGGGAAGGGTTCGTCGGGAAACCACTCGTCACGCGAGGGGGGCACGTCTTGAACAACGAGCTCGTACAGCGGCGGTGTCGAGGAACCGCAGCTTCGTGCATTTTGCGGCGTCCAGCACAGACTTGACGACGGCGCCCTGGTCGCAAGCATGGCAGTCAGCAATCGGAGCCGGTGGTTGGAACGGGTGGCTAATACATACCAGCTGGAGGTAGATGTCGCGCTCGAGCATTCCCTTCTTGAGCGTGGGCGTCTTGAACTTCTTCCGGTCGGCGTCGGACGGGGCAGCCCCGGAGATATGTGCGGAGAAGATCTCATTGTCGAGGAGATGGAAACGGGCGCCCATACCGGACTCGTCGATGAGGAGAGGCGCGAGCTGTCTGCCGGTCTTCTGCTTGTATGCGTCGCGGTTCGTGGATGAGGGGCAGTGACGGACGAACGAAGGGCGTTCAGTGACCTGTGGAACTTGAACCCCGTTGGCGAGGACGGGACCGGCACCAGATGGGAGGGGACCTGTGCCGGTGGTTGGGTGGTTCGCGTCGGGAGTGGGGGGCTCAGGGAGATGGTCGATGGCAGGTGGGGTCCCAGGTGGGGTCGCAGCTTCTGTATGACGGAGTTCGTCGCCCTCTGCTTCGACTCTGGAGGCGGAGATGTGAGATGCGTTGGTGACAGCCATGATGGTGAGAGAACGAGAACACGACCGCAACGAAAAGTCGAGCTTACGGGCTGTGTGCTTTTATACGAACGTGAGGACGTTGAAACTCCGATCAGCCCTTTGTTCTCTTAATTGGGTGACCTCCTTCTGCTACGGAAGGATTTTTAAGCGCGTGGTTCAGTCCGTCCGTCCAAATACGGGTTACCTGCCAAATGCGATCAAATGAGTCAGTATTTGCGGACCCGCAGGCCTTTAGATATGATATACGATATACCACACCGAAATACCGTTGAGTTGCGAAGGCTGAAGATACAATCGGTAACAGGTGAGTCTTCGTAGTCTGATTGTTCTAGCCGACGAGCGTGGTCGAGAGCAAGAACCGCGGGCTGCGGAGTTCAACACAGCTTCCGTATTAGGCATGAGTCCTCATCCCAAGCGCCCGTCGTTATGTTTATGTTTTACCACCTTTCTCTCATCTGGTACGCTCCCCAGGCCGTGCGAGCCTTCATCTCGTCCCTAAGTAGATCTCGAATAGGTACGTGTCAAATTTTATTGGAGTCGAATCGAGGTAAAGTATTCATCACAAGGACCAACACACAAGTATGGCCACACACATATTTAAGTGACTGAGCGTCCGCTGAATGGAAGACGATGCTCACCATTATACTTACGAACGATCTTCAGGGGGACAGGCCGCTAGTGTGAATGTCGGTTTATAATTAAAAGCGAAGCACGTATATGCCCAATGCGTCTCCAAGAGGATGGGATCCATGCTCATTTGCCGATCCTCAGGCAGGGGTCACGTCCAATCAGCTTCTTGAGCCCGTTCAGGAGAACGGTGGAGGGATACAATATTTATGAATATACAAAGATTCAAAGCTATCCAGGAACATATCGATACCGAGAGCACATTAGGATCAGCGGTGGCGCAGGGATGATACTGGTAAATAAACAACAGAGCTAGGTGTACGACATAGCAGTCCACGATGCCCCCTTCCCCTCTCCGTCTACCCTTCCTTCTACCACCTCACAACTCCTCGTCCTCGAACCGCAGAATCTGCGCATCCTCGTCGACGGGCACGTTCCGGTACCCTCTGCGGCCCTGCAGCCGGACGGCGACTGAGTCCATCCTCTCCGCGACCCACTCGTACGCGATACCCGCAAGGCCGATAAGGAACCACGGCACACTCGCGAGCGTGTCGAGCGCGCCAGAGCTGCTTGTGTATCGCAGTCCGGTGTCGCCTCCCGGTAGCCGGATCGCTCTGGGTTTCGCGGGTGGTTAGCACAAGCACCGGTCAAAATGCACGGCAAAACGCAGCAGACACGTACCCTCTCCCATAGCCGCCCTTCTTGGCATAGTAGTATCCGATGAGACCGGCGAAGGACACAGGGATGAACAGTATCATCAACCAGAAGAACGCGCTGTGCCCGCCAACACCCGGGCAAGTGTGCCCCGTGCCACGGTCGATGCGCTTGCCTCCCTCGCATGTCGAGTACGGGATCTTGCGGTACGCCGTCAGGTCGTACCACTTCTCGTCTGTCCGACATTGGGCACTGGGGTCTGGGTTTCGAGGCGACAGGCCTGGCAATAGGACACACTCTCCCGCGTCATCCCGGACGTAGTTGAACTCACTGAACCACATCGTCCATTGTCAGAGTCTGACGTCGCAAGAGACATACGGGAGTATACTCACCACTCGAAGTCCGCAGCCGTACATTCGCAGTTCTTCACGATCTTTGTAGCCTTCTTCTCAATGTCGCCAACCACGCAGTTGGCATTGCGTTTACGGCGGTGGAAAAGTGTCTACAAGAATTCGTCAGCAAAACGGTCAGCACGCACGCCACACTATGGAACGCACCTGGCGACCGAACAGGCACGGCTCGTCCCGGTTCTCAGCGGGACTCCACAGCTCGAAGTCGTCGTCGTTGGGATCTTCGGTGTCGATGCGGCACTGCTTCCGCGTCAACGAAGAGAAGTCGACGTGGACGGCGACAGCGGCGTTGCTCGAACGTGGATAGAAGCCCAGCATGATGAACCTCCTGCTCGTGTCCGACGGGACGGTGACGATGGCCTTGACGCGCATCGCTTCGTCTGTGAATTTGTACTCCCGCCAGCTGAGCCCCTCGTCCGTGCTGAACATGATCTTATCGGTCGGCCCCTCGTCGTTCGCCATCACGAGAATGGATCCCGAGTCGCCGAACTCCCAGAGATGTGCGTCCTTGTGGACCTCTTGCCAGGTGAATCCAGCATCGCGGCTCAAGAATGTACCGCTTTGATCGTAGGGATCGAGGGACTCGCCGACGTTACCGACAGCCATGAGCATGCCCGGCACCGAAGGTGTACTATACGTCGCCCGCACGTCGTAGCGCTCTGTGTATCCATGGACGTGGAGAGCACATCTCTGCAGGTCAAGGGTGAGCGCTGTGCCGCCGGGGAGAAAGGGGAGGGGCAGCCTACTGTGGTATCACATTCATAACGATTTCCCTGGGAGTCCGTTGCGGGCGGAATGAGGGGACGCCATGAACCACCTGTGATAGAACCATCAGCACTAACGTCCAGCTTTCGGGTTGTCGGATGGCTCACCATCGTTATGCGTGATCCGAGTCTGCAACAGCTTACGACCGGTCAAGGGAGCCTCGTGAGGGTTCGACACAACGTTAATGAGCGCGATACCGTCAAGCCCGATCATTTTCTCGAAGTCAACGAATCCGGCGTCGTTGCGATTGACGTTGTCAACGGAAAGACCGAAGTATGTGCCATTCGAGTTCGATTTGAGGATGTTGCCCCAGAATGGAGCAGGGGGCTCGGAAGTCGTGACGTGCAAGAACACCGACTCTGTGCTAGACTCTAGGATGGTGTACGCCTGAACAAAGGACGTTAGACAAAGCACCATAAAGATTGACCTATTCGGCTTACGTGCTGGTCAGGACGCATAGTGGGAGGGAACTCGCCCGACGCGAACTTGCGGCCGTCTAGAGAAACCTGAATGTCCAACGACTGTCTCTTTGCCTGGAACTGTGGGAAACACAATTAGCCTTACTTTAAATGTGCCTTCGGCACACGCAACCCACCTCGGCAACAATCAGGTACTCCGAGAACTTCGCGAACCCAACCACGTGGTCGAAGAGCTTCATCTTCTGCTTATAGAAGTCGGTCCCGCTGATCAGCTCGAGCGGATTCTCCAGCCCGAAGGAGCGCTGGTTGCCCTGCTTGTTCTTGTACGACTCGCAGATGATCTGGTTCGGGTCGACGAGGAGCTGCGCGTCGCGCGCCCACGCGCAGTTGCGCACGTACTTGTCGACGTCGGACCATCTGCGCCCATTGTCGAGGGAGTAGAAGGACGCGACGTGGCAGTTCTCCTGGAAGCCCGTGCAGCCTTCGTTGCCCGTCCAGATGACGTAGTCGGACTTGTCCGGGTGGAAGCGCAACACGGGCAGGCCGAACGTGTTCGCGATGTTCATAGTGTCCATATGGAGCCAGGTCTTGCCCGTGTCTGTCGTGTACCAGTATTTGTTCGTGTTCGTGATGAGATAGGCGCGGTCAGACGCGAATGTGTGGTGGTAGAAGGCAACAAAAGTTTCCTCAGGATGGATGCGGTTCCAGGTGTAACCCTCATTGGGCGACTGCCAGACGCTGTTGTCCGACAGCCTGACCAAGATAACAGTCGAATCGCGGAAATACGAGTACTGAACGATCGGGCTAGGGAACTCGAACTAGTAGTTTGTGTGAGCAGAATGAAGCGAGGTACATTTGGCGCATTACTCACTGTCTGGTGAATGATCTGGCCTTCCGACGGTTGGGCTACATGATCGCCGTAAGGAAAACGACCAGTGGACAAATTTGCCAAAACACACGTACCATCCTTGCAAGGCTTAGACTTGGGTTCATCCTTCTTCTTGCCACCTTGACAAGTATTACCAGGAATTTTCCGGTATCCCGACGATCCCATGTACGTTTCGTGGGGCTCCAGGCAAACATTAGGAGGGATAGGTTCTGGTCCCGCGGGAACGCAGTTGGGGCCGTCTTTGATGAAGTTGTAATCACTGCAAGACATGTTCAAGAATCAACTCGCGAGGGCGATACTCAACTGCTTACCACTCGTAATCCTCATCTGTGCAGGCGCATGCGCTCTCCACAGGCACAGGGTCGCGGAACTTCTCACCGACGTAGCAGTTGGCATCCGCCTTACGGCGTCTGTACGATTGCTATACGCAAATGAGCGAAGTGCATCACTTAAAGCACTGGTCAACACCTACCTTGTGGCCCATAAGACATTCGTGAGTAGTAGAACGCGCAGTCCAGTCTTCAAAGTCACCGTCGCCACACTTCCGCCTGTCCAGCGTTGCGAAGTCCAGGAAGACAGCTGCGTATCGGCCTTGTCCTGCCATCTGATCCTTCCTCGCGATCTGACCAATCAGGAGGAACTTCTGCGAAGTCGAGTCTCCGACCGTAGTCAGGATGCGTGCGCGGAGGCGCATGCCATAGCTGTAGTCCTTCCTGTATTCCGAGAAACAGGTTAACCTCGCAACTTCGAAGCTACAAGGGCTCAGCGTACCAGGTCCTGCCAAAGTCGGTCGAATAACGGATAGAGTCCACGCCGTCTTCGTCGTTGACGACGACAAGCAAGCTCCCCTGGTCGCCAAACTCGTACTTGTGCGCGTCCTTCCGGATCATCCTCCACGAAATCCCGCCGTCCGTGCTCAGGAACGTGTCGCACTCCTCGTACGGCTTCAGATGCTCGCCTATTGAGCCAACACCCATCACGAATCCAGGCGCTGGGGACGAGAAAACACGACCGAAGTTGTGTGGAAGTGTCACGGAGTGCAGGTGCAATGAACAGCTATCGTCGTCAGCGCTGCAATCGATTTTGCGTCCGTCGCTATCCTCCCGTGGTGGCCGCAAGCGAACCCAATTGCGGCCTGAGGGTATCACGGTCAGTAACACACGCAATGGTACATCCAGGTGTCATATGATACACACCGTCATCGAAGGTAATGCGCGTTTGCAACTGCTTCCCGGCATGGCGCCCCTCGACGTCCTGCGGGTTCCTCACGATGTTCGCGAGACCGACGCCCTCGACGCCGTAGATGTTCTCGAAGTCGACGTACCCCATCTCGTTCCGGTTCGTGTTCTTCAGGCTCTCGACGAAGAACGTCCCGTTCGAGTTGCTCACGAACAGCGTCCCGATCGCGCTCTTGTCGTGCGTCAGCACGTCCACTCCGAGCGAGTGCGTCGTCGACTCCACGATCGTGTACGCGTTCTCGCGCAGCCGTGCGTCCGACGAGTGCGGGAACCGCGCCTTCGCCCACGTCTTCGTGTCCACCGTCACGTACAGGAGCATGTCGCCCGTCGCGCCGTCCGAGTAGTCCTTCATCGCTACAACTGCGAACTTGGACACGATTGCGAACGCAACGATCCCACGAGCGTTCTTGCCCGCACCCAGATCCTCCACCTTCTTCTCCGTCTCGAAGAAGTCCGTCGACGAGAATAGGCGGCTGGAGGACAGCCGGTGGCTCCCTTGGTTGCTCGACACGTCAAAGGCGACACAGTACACTAGATCGCTGTGCGCGTCGTGCTTGAAATCCTTGCTGCTGTGCGCAAACTGGCAGCGCGACGTATCGAGGAGGAGCAGGCGGGGGTCGGTGCTGAATGCGTCTGTCGTGTAATACGTCTAGAACACGTCAGTCAACATTTAGCCTAGGCGTGAATACACTTCTGGGCGATCCTGGCCACCGTAACAGCCCACATCTACGCTATACACTGAAATTTTTGGTTCACATAATGAGAGCAGCTATGCTGCAGTAGAACAACGACCTCCTCGACCGTATCCACATATGAACCCGTTCTTCGCGGCCATAGAACCAAAGATGCAAGCATCTAGCCCCCAAGATCTAGTGCACTTTCGTGCCCAGGAGTCAAAGAACGCCTCAAAAGAAAGACGCAGGAACGCGCCGCAGAATCGTCCGGGATCACAGGAATCTTCCGGCGGAGGCGCGCCATTGCGATGCGCGGTGGGTTCTCCATCATGACCGCAACCCCGTCCGCGGCCACATACGCCACACAGCCCGGAGACGCAGTCGTACGAACTGGCAGATTGCAGCCCGCGCACAGACGCAGAGGCACGATAGGGAGGGAAGTCCACACAAAGGATACGGAGGGCGGATGCAATGCGAGGATACCGGAAGTCGAAACCAAACTCACCTCGTCGTGACACGAGTCTCCCCATCCACCGCTGTTCTCGCACGCGGTCCCCTGGTAGAGAATGTAGCCCCACTTCGAGGAGTCAGAATGGAACGAGAGCGGCCTCCCGATTAACGCGGGGGCGAGAGGCATGTCGAAGCGTTGCCAGGACTTGCCGCGGTCCAGTGTCCGGTAGTGGGTCTTGCCCCTCGACAGGATGAACGCCTGCGAGCAGCGTGTCCAAGTCAGCGACAACAAGAATCATGGCGTGCGCGTAAGCGGACGCACCACTTTGTTGTCGAACGGATGGTCGATGACCATTGCCGCCTGCCCCTCCGGCACGCCGTCCGCGATGCCCCATGTCTTCCCTTCGTCCGGAGATGTGTAGACGGTGCCTTTGACGACGTCGTGGTAGATAACGTTCTGAGCGGGGCCCCAGTCAGTGCCTGGCACGATACGCGTCATGCGCGGCCACGCGGTGCACTCACAGTGGTGTCCTCGAAGAAGAAGAGTCTCGCCGGAAGGTTGTCGAAGTGTTGGATAGAGTGCTGAGGTTGGCCGTTGGCGAGCAGTAGCCAGGAGGCTACGCTCCAGAGTAGTAGGAGGGCCCGGTGGTGGAGGGCCATGGTGAAGAGTGGGTGCTCGCTGCGCAGCACAGCGAGCAGGTCGAAGCCGTGGCGGCAATGGGTAAACGTGGAAGCTTATAAGTAGCCAAAGTGATAACACTGGTAAGTTGATTGATCTAAGGGGAATTCTATGGCTGTGCAAGTCGTTTATTAATCGCATCAATGAGCACTAGTATTCCTTGGCAACTTTTGCTTCTTACCATCACCCGCTCCCTAGCACGGAAGAACGAATTGTCGGATTGTACAGAGCTTAGTTTCAAGGGGAGTTTGATGCGGACCTTTGGGTGGACGACGATGAGGATGTATCACAGCGACGGTGAGCTCGAACTTCGCCACCTAGATACCATCCTTTGCTATCCCATCTAGTGTTGTTTCTCGGCCTGTCCCCCGAACATGCAGCAATCACCCATTTTCACTTGAAAACGTCTTTACCATTGCCTTTCTCGACTCCTCCGACGGTGGCAACTTGGGCATCTCTTCCTTACCATCCCGATCCCACCGTGGCGACGGACTGCGAGATTTCGCCTCGCATTCTAGGCCACTGAACTTCCAAACACCCCAGAGACTTTTTGATAGGTCATGACAAGGTCATGATGCTGAACTGGCAGATCAACGACGCCTGTCCCATCCTAGCTAGCGTAGGTCTGTTCCCCAAACTCTCATCCCCGCTGGTCCCACACAAGGGACTGTCAATCTGATGCTGTGGTTTTTCTATAGATGCTCACACGGGCATGTCGTTGGCTGTCATGCGGCTCGTTGGCGACACCACGCATTTCGGGACCCGACCCACGGTTGTCTGGAGATTCTCTATCTTGCTCTTGGAGCAGAGTAGGTTCAGTGGAGGCGCTATCGCCAAAACAGGCACAGCATCTGAGAGGATGTGTATACTAGCCAAGTATTCACGTGCGTTGGGGATGGATTATGGTGAGTTGAAGGACCACTTGTCCGCGCGTACATATGTATTGGCCGCCATACACCGCGCGATCGGGGCGAGCCGAATACTCTTACGGATGGCGGTGAAAGCAAGCCCATGGGTCGCAAACATGGTTATTCACAGGCTGGAGCACGAGTCTTCAAAGACTCGCAAGTCCGAGTCCGAATACAGTGGCTGAGTCTAGCCCACGCCGGCAGACAGAGTTAGCCTGCCAATAGATCCAAAAATTGAGGATTCTGCTCGCTTTCGAGACGTTGCAACTGCCCCTCCCTGACATGATAGGTCCCTCTGGTTGAATCCTTCAAGCCACACGAAAGCCGGAGAGGCCGAAGAGAACTCCGATACATTCCGTGTGTCTTAGCAAGCCAATTTGTTAATGAGCCCAGTAGGTGGTCACGCACTCAGTGGGTCGTCTTCGCGAACCGCGTACAGCCAGCAGGCATAAACGCGTCATCAGAACGGAGTACAAGTGGCTATAGCAATGGGGAGTGGTCTCGTACCGACTGTCTTCACTCACATTCCACCGCTACAGAACTAGGGGTATGAGCAGACAGGTGGATACGAAGCCAGAAATTCCATGGCCTACAGTATGACTAGTAACTACTGTCGAATTTCTCCACGCAAGTAGCGTCATTGGCGTGGATAACAGAAATGTCCACCTGGCCCCACAAGCAAATCCGCGCGCCCATTGCCTCTCGAGTCTGCGTCAGCGCGGCGGCACCTCTCAGAATCGCTCCGCGCCCCACTGGAAAAAGCGTCCACGTCCCGAAAGGGCCCGAACAGTTATTTGTGAACGCTCCACAACGGGTTCTTTGCAACCGCACTGGGGAAAGCCGCGAAACGACGTCGTCAGCCATCGATCGCGCATAAATACGCCCACCCAAGCTCAGTACCAGCAACGCCTCCTACCAAAACAACCACCACAATCATCCTCCTATACGCAACAATGTCGACTTCGACCTCTCTCCCTCTCGCCGGCCGCACCGCGATCATCACCGGGTCCTCGCGCGGCATGGGCGCGGCGGTCGCGAAGCGGCTCGCGTCGCAGGGCGCGAACGTCGTGATCAACTACGTTGCGAGCGCGGGCGCCGCGCAGGCCGTCGCGGACGAGATCAACGCCCAAGGCGCGGGCAAGGCGATCGTCGTGCAGGCGGACGTCGGGTCCGTCGCGGACAACACGCGGCTCGTCGACGCGGCGCTGCGCGCGTTCGGGCGCATCGACAGCGTCGTGCTCAGCGCGGGCTACATGGACAACCGCGTGCTCGCGGACGTCGACGAGCAGGACTACGAGCGGCACTTCAACACGAACGTCAAGGGGCCCCTCTTCCTCATCCAGGCCGCCGCGCCGCACATGAAAACGGGTAAGCCTGGCTGGCCTCACTTCGCTGAGCGCCCTTGGTTGTAACTTGTGGGCGGGAAGCTGACTTTAGGGGTGCTCCGTACAGGCGGGAAGATCGTCCTTTTCTCGACCTCGCTCACGCACGCGTCCGTCATCCCTTCGAACTACCTCGTCTACGCCGCGACGAAGGGCGCGGTGGAACAGATGGTGCGCGTGCTCGCGAAGGACCTCGGTGTGCGGGGCATCAACGTCAACAGCGTCGGGCCAGGCCCGATCGACACCGACTTGTTCCGGAGGGGCAAGACGGAGGAGCGAATCAACTTCTTCACTGGGCTTCACCCGCAGAAGCGGCTGGGACAGCCGGAGGAAGTCAGCAACGTCGTCCAGTTCCTGGTCAGCGACGAGGCGAGCTGGATGAATGGCCAGACGATCCACGTGAATGGAGTAAGTCGGTTTCTCAGAAATCAGCTTTCGACTTGGTCGTTGACGCCATGCCTTTGCAGGGTTACTCTGTGTAACATGAACGTCTGTTTCTTGTAGATATTGAAAACGCACGCACCGTGATAAAATGCCTCGTGAAGGACTCCACTGACCTGCATGTCTCCATGAGTATGATAAGCAAAAGTAATGTTCTGACACGCACCAACGTCCGACACTTCGCGACTCTCCAGTGTTATAGAAACGCAGCCTCAAGTGCGACGATAAACACAAACAACAGGCCCGTTAAGAGTGGATAGTGATACAGATAGCAAGTACATAGCAGCGACGAGGAGTAACAAGAGTGATGAAGACAGTAGAGTCTAATCGATGACACCAAGGTGGTCTTCTTTTATTGTTCCAATGGCGAACTGTCAGACAAGGTGGCGGGTCGTAGAACGCGCGTCAACACCGCGCCGTCCAGCCAAAGTCGAGTGTTAAGCGGGAAACGTACAATCTCTGTCGCGTCGACACGCGTGCCGACGATTTTTAGGCGTACACGGGTGTTCTTCTCGATGACCTGAGAGGGGTGGTGTGGGGATACGGAGGGAAACGGGAAACAAGACGAGCACCGACCTGGTCTTCGGACGCGAACGAGGGAGGATTTGAGTTGGGGTCGAACTTCAGCTCGGGATGGATAAGCTATGGCATCGCGCCCACGGCAGTGTTAGAAGCAGGGATATACTATATGCGAGGGTGAAAACTCACCTGGTGCGACACGAACACGGTCAAAGGCCCAACGTCCGCGAAGAAACCCATCTATCCACACCACAATTCGCCCTCGTAACCAGCCCCACGACCACAAACACGCATATAGCGCGGCGAAGACGCAGACGCACCTTGTTGACGTTGTTCACGACCCCATCCACGACCTGGCCCTTGAACGGCTTGAACACGATCGCGCGGTAGCGCGTCACGAACTCGGCCTGCCCGCTCCCGGGCATGACCATGCCCTTCCCGATGTCGAGTATGGAGACCACGGCGATGATGTAGCCGAACTCGCCGGAACAGGTGCCCTCGACGTCGGAGTACAGCTTCGACTCGAGGAACTGGAGCATCCGTGGGCCGAAGTAGGATGGGTGGAGGTGGATGGTGTGCGACAGCTCTTTCTGTTACTCGATCCGAGTGAGAAAGATACGAGTTGAGTAGTGGTTTGGGCACCCACAATGAAAAACATGTTGCTCGGCCGTCGTATGTGAGAGAAGGGGAAGGACTAGGAATCCGAGTCTGAGGCGGCGAGGATGCGGGTGGGGGCCTGACAGTGACAGACAGTGACTTAGACTCGGACTACGTCGCGATGTTTGGAAGGCGGAGGTCAAACGCATCGAGTTCAAGTCCCATGGCGCCTTAGGGTAGGCCGGCTAGCTCAGTTGGTTAGAGCGTGGTGCTAATAACGCCAAGGTCGTCGGTTCGATCCCGGCGTTGGCCATACCTAGCTAGGAAGTTCCCTTTTTCCAAGACACACCTCTTCCACGTCCTTTCTACGAAGCTTTATTTCCCTAACCCCCCTTCGAAATAGCAGGTCCCGTTGCATGAGGTCCGATTTGCGCCAACTCTCAACTGTGGGTGGAAAACATCCATTATCCAGTTTTACGCAGGAGTCGGGACGTTGCGTTTCTTTCAAACTTATCAGTCTCTTATTTGCCCAGAAGTCTTTGCACGGAAACTTTCCGCGTGAATACCCGCGTACCACCCGTTTACAACCGGGATGAGGCCTCCAATACGCCGCCCAAATAAATTCAGCATGGTATACTCGTACACCACCGCGAAAGGCCGCGCGGTGAATCTCATGTTATGCCTTCGTAACATCCTTGCCCACTCCACGGCCTGGCCCCATTCCGCGCCCCGCCCCAGCACCGAGCACGGCACCAGGTGGGCCACCGCGCCCGCGGCCCCTCGCTGGCCGGCGCGTCCCGCCGCCGCCGCCTCTCGAGATCGGGATGATCCCCCTCACACCCCCTCGCGCGAATCCTTTGCCGCCTCGGGAAGGAGGATAGTCGACGTCCATCGCCGCGCCTTCGTCCACGCTCCCATGAGTGCCCGCCACGGCACGCACATCAGCTTCCTGCGTCTTGATTGCGCTCCCTCTCCGCCCCCGCCCCCGCCCACCGCCACCCTGGAGCGCGCCGCGTTTCGCCCCCCGTCCGAACTGGATCGAAGAGGGAACCAGGGACAGCGAGTCGAGTGCATTCGTCAAGCCATCGACGTCCCCGGAGGCTTTCACGTTCGGCTCGTGCTTCTCCTTGCCCTTGCCCTTCCGTGGCTTTCTTCCCAGTCCTTGCCCGACGCTGTCCACATTCGCAGAGCCTGCCTGCCCGGAAGGCCGCTCGATCTGCATCTTCTCTATCAGTATCTGGTCTTCGTCGTCATCGTCATCGTCGCCGTCAGTCCCAGCCGCACCCTGCGCACTGTGGGTGTCTGTGTGCGTCCCCTCCGCATCCATCGCATCCTCGTCCTCTGCTTCTGCGTCGTCTTCAACTCCGTCGCCGTCACCGTCTTCTGCGTCCGCCGCACCGTTCTCGCGGGACTTCCACGGCTTGCGGAGCATGCTCGCGCCCTCGCCCCACTTCTTGAGGAGCCCCCCGACGCCCTTGTTGGTGACGGCGAAGAAGTACTCCTTCGGGTATCCGTGTGCCTGGATGAGGTGCAATCTGCGCGTCTTGGGCGTCGAGAAGGTGCGCGCGCACGTCACCAAGTGGCACTCAAACTATGACACACACAAGAAGCGATGTAAGCTACGGGCTGGGACGCCTGAAAGGCAGAGGAACACGCACGATCTTCTCCCCGCGTTCCTTGCGCACGGCTGCGAGCGGGTCGTGGCACTCGGTCTGGTGCTACGGTAGCGTGGCACGCGAGCACAGTCAGCACGGAATTCCCCAAAAGATAATCCCTCGACGGGTACGAATGAAACACCACAATAACGCGCGAAATGCAAAGTACAGCGACAAAATACAGGGTGCCACTCACCAGCTCCAACAACCGCGCGTCGGGGAACACACAACCACATCCCCTCTGCTCACAAACGTGCGCATGGTACATCGCATAATGCGCCTCGAGCTCGCGCGTCCCCGCCAGTGCCGTCGGCCGATGAGGCGGATTGCATGTTGGCGGGAGGGTACAGAGGATGCCCGTGTGGTTGAAGGCCGATGTCGATGTCGATCGCTCCGGTGGCGGTGTTGCGCTCGCCCGCGCAAGTTTTGGCGTCGGGGATGCGATGGGCGACGGGGATGGGGAGAGATCTTGCTGCTGAGGAGAACGAGCTCGCTTGAAAGATGCCATAGGGGAGAAGGAGAGGAGAGGGTATCCAGTGGAGTAGTACGCGAGGGAACAGGTATGGCGCTTGTGCCTTGGTGCAAAGTGATGGCGGGGGGACCGGACCGTCGGGTGGGGTCCCCCGACCTGCGCTTACCAGCTCTTTGCGACGATGAGCTTTGTTTCTGACCACGATGACATCCACTGCATGTAGGTTATTCGGTGCTTCTCTGCCCGCGGTAACATTGACATCTGTCCTCTGACAGATAAATGTGCATTGCCGCGATATCAAGCCGCTTGTATGCCACTGCTACTGCGCTGTTGGTGACGGTACCAATGCACTGGCAGCTCAGCTGGTCTTCTCGATGATAAACCTGTGCAAGATCCCAAGTTCAGCGCACCCTCGCGCCAGAGCTTATTGTTTCTTATGCCTGTTTCAAGGGCGAGGTCCCGAGCTGATATACATTTGTAAGCGATTTTGTTTCGACTCGACTCCTCCATGGCCTTTTCATGCACCGACTCGGACTTCTAGCCAATGACCAGATCGTCAATCTCTCGGATGATTTAGACGGCTGCAAGTACCCTTGAACTCTAACTCCACCTGCATTGACTATCACCGCCCGCCTTTGTCGGGACACTGCTACGTGTGTCTAACACTGCTCATCCTTCCGCACAGCCTCCGTTATTCATTCGTGTGTGCAGGAAAAGATCGAAGCCTGTCAGATTGGCAGCGGTCACATAATCACCTCTCCGCTGGTGCCACTTCCCCTCCCATCGGTCTTAGCAATAACGTTCCTAGTCTGATGTTCTTTCGGTGTTACCCGTTGGGCACTCTCGAGCAGCAAGCTCTGTCTAGCATGCTAAATAAACGCTCTGACAGTATGCACATTTCGTGCTGTTCGCGGGTCTCTCCAACGCTCGGTACATTGACCGAGAATAACCAGCCTAACGCCAGCCATTCTACTTGCAATGCCCATAGTTGGACAGAAACAGCGTTACTGGTGCTTAGGAACCGGCCGCGGACTTCGTGGGGGACAGCCGCATGGCAGGTCTGTCGATCCCACATCCTTCTTCATTGATCGCGCCGACCGTGTCTTATTCACTTATACACACACCTGTGCATCTAGGCCCGTCCCGCGCTCTTCATCAGAACGCCTGCCTACTATCGCAGCCCTATCACCCTCCCAAAAAGTTTCTGCCGTGCCCTTGGCCTGGCCGGCAACCCATCACATATTCACGTTTACAACCTGGCCGCATGCCTTCGAATCACAAGGGCACGCTCTGACTTGCCATGGAGGTAGGAAAGTTTTGGCGGATTCCGTAAGGAACCGGCGGCGTTGAACCGCACAGGCGGGCTGTACACACGCCCGTCAACGCATTGTGCGGAGCCTTTTGGCTTGGCAGATTACTCCCCCGTGTCCAGTGAGTGCCTCTGTGTTTTATGAACCTCTGGGGCGGATGTTCTGATAAGGAGACAGCGAAGCTTGATATAACACTTTTCGAAGCTAGGACAATATAACAAGTCCGCTACCCGCGGCATGCGTCATGGCACCCGGAAATTTTCTATAAAGTCGTATTTTCGCATTGACATACGGCAGGTCTGCGTCCCAGGATCCTCAGCTATCTCGCTAGCGACAACAATGCCTCCCAGTGCAGCCTCAAGCGCGGCGGCGATCATCGCCGAGTATAGCACTTTGTGGGTCCTCGTCCGCTGCTCGAACCCGGACGCTTGCACCAGTACTGATTCATCGAGCGTCTCAGGACAAATGTCAATTACTGCGGGCTCGCGGGCTTCGGTGCGCTCATGCTGATACCCTTGCTGCTGCGTTGCTCACGCACAAACACACTAGCGTTGATCCTGCATGACTACCTCGTCACCTTCAGGCAAGAAGTGAACATGTTCTGGACGCGTAAGCTCAATGGCGCGGCGATTCTGTTCTACCTGAACAGATACGCGTTCATCACCGTATACGCGATCTACCAACTCACCACGTACGCGCCGATATCCGATGAAGTGCGTCCGATTCTTCACTCGGTCTACTGTCGTCCTCGTATTGACTGAAATGATTCTAGAGGTGCGATATGCCGACCCTATGTGCCGCCGTGTAACCGACTAAAACTGCCAAAGCTGTCCGTCCGAGAGCCGACTTGCCTTCGGGATCCGAGCCATAGCGTATGCGGTATGGGCGTGTACGTCTTCTCTCCCTCACCCCATGTAGATGTCTGCTGAATGTGCGCTTTAGTGTTCGCAGGCTTGCGTGCATACGCCCTGAGCTGGAACTGGCCGCTCGGGCTGTTTGTCCTCCTTCTGCAATGCGTGCCGATCGGCATCAACCTGGTGAGAACAAGCGTCATCCACACGCTGTTCTTGTTCTCGCTTACGAAGCATCGTCTATCAGAGTCTGTTCCACTTTGGAGTGACGGGGATCCCCCTTCCGAGGATAGGGTGCGAGCTCAGTGACTTCGTGACAAAGACGCTATCTCGACGGTGAGTGCCCGAGAACCCTATGGCCATCCTACCAGTCTGCGGTGCTGATGTTTGTGCAGATGTACGTACATCCTTTGCAGGATCGGATACTTCTAAGATGGCCTCGACTCGGTCGTAGATGCGATTGCGTCCCGAAGTTGTGTTATTACGGCGGATTTCATCCTCATCTGCGTCACATGGTCTACGCTTTCAAGGAGGCGAGGTTTGAACACGGGAGAGTTCAAGATGACGTTCTCGAGCGTTCTTTTGCGCGATGGTATGTATCTTTCTAGTCGTTTGCTGATATTCGCCCGCTTATTAGCTACGAAAAGGCACCATCTATTTTGTGTATGTCGCATTCTGGACCCACTGGCGAGCCGGTCCAAATCTAACTCTTCTCTCAACCAGGGTTCTGCTTATTCTGAACTGCCTCCACCTCACTTTGACCCTCCTCGCTGTGAGCGTGCACCTTTTCTCAACTAATCCTCTATAACCTCACGCGTGATCTTCACAGTACAACCCAGCATTTCAGGACGCAAGCTACCTGCCTTCCTTCACCGAGCCGTAAGTCCACCGTCAACCCTCAAGTCCGTACCGTGATGCATTGACCACTCTCCTCACCAAGAATTACCGCGATACTCGTGTCACGCTTCTTGCTCGACCTGCAATATGCGAACCACAAGTCGGTCGGGATGACCTGCTCGGAGAGTAGCACCCATCATGCCGACAGCCGGAGGGATGGATCTGGTTCCGTTTCGCTCACGTTTGAGAGGTTCGTGGGTTCGATCGGAACTTCGATCGCTCCTGGAGATGGAGACGAGCACGACATAGAGGATGAGATTTGAACATGTGCTCTTGATGTGCTCCACGGAGGTTTGGGTGGCAGCGGGCCCGTGTGCGCTTCGAGTTGCTTTCGACTGTAGGATATCGCTGTACTATTGTTGCTGTAAATATTTTCCTTTGTCCCACCTGCAGCGGGTGGCTGTGGCATGGGCTTGAAATTGAATGGCTTCCATTGGACCGTCTATGTCTGATTGTTACGTTGTAAATCCTGCCCCGCGGGCGAGGCTCAGAAGCTGATTGGACGTGACCCCTGCCTGAGGATCGGCAGGTGAGCATGGATTCCATCCTCTTGGGGAGGCGTTGGGTGCACTGTACGCGCTCAGGCTCCGCTTTTAATTAAACCGACATTCACACTGGCAGCCTGTCTGCCTGAAGACGTGAGTGTAATGGTGAGTATCGTCTTTCACCATTCAGCGAACGCTCAGTCACTTATGTATGCGGCCATACCTGTGTGTTCAGATTTTTCACAGGTTCAACGCGAACAAGCTCAAGTTGACCTGAAGCTCTAAGATTCGGATGTCGGTCCGAGCCGGACCGCGATGAGCCTGAGCGCTTATGCCACACATTTACTAGCGCTTGATGGTCTTGGTAAGTTGAACTGAACCACCAGCGAGCCACGACACTCGGTCACGGTGATCGTCATCGTATACCATCCAGTACGTATTAAATCTGCGGCATGTTTGTTTAGAGAATACTGATTATCTCTGCAGGGGAAATAATTCGACTTAGTACACCGGGCAGTGGCCTCGGCCGCTGGGGTGGCCGTCAACTTCTACATAACCTCTTCAAGTTGACACTCGTACGTTCAAGAAGCTCTTTCTTTCTATGTATGCACTCACATGCAAAATTTATGATTAGCCTCCCCATAAGACGCCTTCATATCAGATTCCGCCTCCAGCCGCTGCCCGTCCACAAGTACTGGCATTGGAGCCACCAAGAGGACTTCAGCTCCTGCTACACCGCCCTTACGCTTCCCCTCGATATCTATTGCACATTCCCCTACCCTTGAGATAAATATGCCGAAGCTTGGTCGCACATGGCAGCTTGGACTCGTCGACGACTCCGGCGCGGTCTCTGGAATGCATCAAGTGGACGTGGAGACGTTCAGCGCCAGAGTCCCTGGCCCATCTCCTTCGGCGTCAGTCCGCGCTAAATTTGCGCATCCTAATCTCACCGATAAAGAGATGTCAGAAACTGCAATTGGCATTGAGCTGGTAAGTCTTTGTAATGCGTATTCGAGCACTCGCTAACGCGAGTGCATATAGACTAGAAGTATTAGGTCCGTTCTTGAGGCCGCTTCGGCAAACGGCTTGCGAATCTTACACACTCCTCCGCGCAAGGTGAGGGTCGGCGATATGGGCGAGATGTCAGATGCTTTTAACCGCGTCGGCATATATCTTGACAACGAAGCTGCACGGCGCGTGACAACGCTAACCGACGCCGACGGCAAGAAGAGGCTCACTCGAGAACAGATCGAGAGCGGAGACTTTGGTCGTCATTCATGGTACTGGATGGCTGTTCTCGGGGTTGTGAAAAGCCTTCGGAACAGAGAGTGCGCCTTCTACATGCAACGCGTGCTGTCGGGGGCGTCGTCGGACACTCTTTTTGAGGAGGGCTCTGACGTTTCCGATGACGACGTAGAGGTGTACAAGCCATCCTCCGATGAAGAAGACAGCCGGGGCTCTCGTGGTTCTTCGCCCAATGACGTCAACCGCGGCTCGCAATCGTACATCAGGAGGACAGGGGAGGGAGAATGGGTGCTCGACGAGCTTGCGGACTACATGTTCAAGCTTTCCACATACCAGCATCGCGTCTTTGGCTACGGTTTCTACGTCCGGTGGCGCTGTGCGCGTCTCCTCTACTTCGACCGTGCCGGCGTCCTTGTCTCGGAGCCGTTCGACTGGACCGAGACGTCGTCGCCGTTGCATGACTTTGTTTGGAAGCTCGCGCACATGACGCCCGCCGAGCTCGGATATGACCCTACGACTCAGCAAGCCTCCACAGACGATATAGCAAAGGTCTCCCGGAAGGCGATGGATCCTTCGCTACCCCACGCTGTTAAAGGCTACGTTCAGGACTCTTTCTTCTCCGCGACCAAGCAGCACGATCTAGACCGAGTACCCATCTACAAACTCACCGTACCGGCATCAAACTCATTCACGGGAGGAGATTCCTCGAACTCCGAGGGGAGCCTCCTGTCCGCGACGGATCAAGAGGGATTACAACGCATGTTCCTCGTCGGTCGTCCTCACTTCGCGGCCGACTCGCTTATCGGACGGTGCACGCGTGGTTACATCGCCTTCGACCTCGCTACAGGAGAATTCTGCTTCCTGAAGGACTGCTGGCGCTCTATTGCACCCAGACGGACACGTCCAGAGCATCTCGTATACGAACACCTCCACAGATGCGATGTCAAGTGTATTCCTATCCTGATCTGCGGTGGAGACGTTGGCAGTCCTTTGCAAGGGCCCGCTGGAGTTCGTTCGTACTTGACAGAAGCATCGCGGCCCGTTCCTCGTGTCCACTACCGGATAGTTACCAGAGAGATCGGTCTGCCTCTCTCGGACTTTACACACTTCGGGGAGCTTAACCGCGTCTTCTTGGGCGCTCTCGTCGGTGAGAAGTAAAAATATGTTGTTCGCCGCCTGTTCGTAATGACCCTCTCTTTTAGCACATTACACAGCATGGGAGGCCGGTATCCTTCATCATGACGTGAGCGTTGGGAACATCTTGATTGATCCCGTCACAAGGCGTGGACTTCTCATAGACTGGGGCAACTCCCGTTTGAAAAGCGAGCTTGAAGAAGGACCTGTGCAGTCCGGTCGATCTGTAAGTCCCATCTTTCTTTGCTAGGTGGCCGTCGAAACTGCAGCTGACTTGTTTTGTTCATTAGGGCACCTGGCGGTTTCTCTCCGCACTGGCTCTCAAGTTTCCTCGGAAGCCTTACCGACTGTCGGACGACCTCGAGTCCTTCGTCCACGCGTATCGATGGATGGTCCTTCGCTTCCACCCCACGAACCTCATGGATCTTCGCATATTCATAAAGACCCAATATGAACAGTGCGTGAGGATCGCCGCCACTGGCATCCGCGTCGGCGGCGACTACAAGCTCATATCGCACAATGCACCGAAGCCGGTGTTCTGGGTCAGAGACAACGATAGGCTGCGACACCTCCTAGAGGATCTCGCGGCCGGCTGCCACCAGCACTACCAGAGCATCGACATGGAGCGCATGGACGAGCTGTACGGTGTCCCCGAACCTGAGGATCTGGCGCCGCGCATTCCCCAGCCCGGGCCCGAGTGGCACACACCACGAGAGGCAAACCCCGGTGCCACCTTTTCCGACGAGATGATGGCCGTTATCAAGGGCATGCGGAGCCGTGTCTCTCGCCCGGATCCTTCGCCGCCACGGCCTCCAGTTCCCTCTCTCCCCAACAAAGATGCCGCGGACCCTCCGGCCGACCCATGCGATGTCGAGGGGTTCTTATCTGCGCACAGTCCACTGGTGGAGGTCTTTAAGAAGTGGGAGAAGAACTGCGTACCCCGGCATAGAGATCAGTTCCTTCTTCGGTGCCAGGACGAGCCTATTTACTGCTCGGACTCGGACTCAAGTGCCACGTTATCTCAGGCTTAGACGGCGCTTGACGACGACAGGTAGACCCTAAGTCTACGTCCTCGTCCTCGTCCTCGTATCGTATGTTCGAGCCCGTCAACTTGTTGTCCTTGTGATTTGATTGTGATGGCTACTTTACCTCAATTCGACTCTAATAAAATTGTACACATACCTCTTCTGGATCGACTTATGGGCAAGATGAAGGCTCACACGGCCTGGGGAACGTGCCAGACGAGAGAAAGGTGGCAAAACATATCGACGGGCGCTAGGGATGAGGACTCATGCCTAATACGGAAGCTGTGTTGAACTCCGCAGCCCGCGCTTCTTGCTCTCGACCACGCTCGTCGGCTAGAACAATCAGACTACGAAGACTCACCTGTTACCGATTGTATCTTCAGCCTTCGCAACTCAACGGTATTTCGGTGTGGTATATCGTATATCATATCTAAAGGCCTGCGGGTCCGCAAATACTGACTCATTTGATCGCATTTGGCAGGTAACCCGTATTTGGACGGACGGACTGAACCACGCGCTTAAAAATCCTTCCGTAGCAGAAGGAGGTCACCCAATTAAGAGAACAAAGGGCTGATCGGAGTTTCAACTTCCTCACGCTCGTATAAAAGCACACAGCCCGTAAGTTCAACTTTTCGTTGCGCTCGTGTTCTCGTTCTCCCACCATGGCTGTCACCAACGCATCTCCCATCTCCGCCTCCAGAGTCGAAGCAGACGGTGACGGACCTCGTCAAACAGAAGACCCAACGCCCCCTGCCACCCCGCCTGCCACCCACGATCTCCCTGGGCCTGAACCCCCCACTCCTAACGCCAACCACCCAACCACCGGCGCAGGTCTCCTCTCATCCGGTGCCGGTCCCGCCCCTGCCGACGGGGTTCAAGTTCCACAGGTCACTGAACGCCCTTCGTTCGTCCGTCACTGCCCCTCATCCACGAACCGCGACGCATACAAGCAGAAGGCCGGCAGACAGCTCGCGCCTCTCCTCATCGACGAGTCCGGTATGGGCGCCCGTTTCCATCTCCTCGACAATGAGATCTTCTCCGCACATATCTCCGGGGCTCGCCCCCTCCGACGCCGACCGGAAGAAGTTCAAGTCGCCCACGCTCAAGAAGGGAATGCTCGAGCGCGACATCTACCCCCAGCTGGTATGTATTAGCCACCCGTTCCAACCACCGGCTCCGATTGCTGACTGCCATGCTCGCGACCAGGGCGCCGTCGTCAAGTCTGTGCTGG
>AYKW01000051.1:0-17527 GCA_002760635.1 Ganoderma sinense ZZ0214-1
TCACGAACGTTCCGTTTGGCGCCTACCTTGGCGTCTCTATTTCCTTTTCTGGACGGTTTACTTCCCATGTCGTCCCTATGGTCCTTTGTTGCATCGTAACCCGTCCCCTTGTCTCGTAGTACAATAGCTCCTATTGTCCCTGTTGTTCCCTAGTTGCTATTGTCCTACATTCCATTGTTCTCCCTTCCACTCCCGCGTCCATAGTTACCTATTGTCCTTGGACCCCATTGTTCTGTACATGTATATAAGACTTGTACCTTGCTGCCTGGAGACTTCAGTTTCGACCTCTTGTCTCCAGGTAAGCCACTCTGTATTCTCGCTCGTACATACTCGCTCAATACATCTTGTCTCCAGCCTGACTGTCGAGCCCTGCTCCGCTCTCGCTGCACAAGTGCTCGTCGACGCCCTTGCTCGTCTTCGTAAGCCTCCCTGATCTTACTCGACAGCCAGTCGTAACACATCCGACACTCCACACGGGCCTGGACGGACGACGCTTTGGGCATGCCCCTAGGCAATGTCTGTTTCTGTTTCGCTGCAGGGGAAAGCATGCCCGTAAGTGGTCCTTAAACTGCTCGCTGCATGCCGGATATCTTGACACTGACCTATGCGCGCATTATATCCTTTTTTAGGTCATGTTTAGGTGATTTAGGGGAGTAACTTGGTGCTGTGCGTGCGAGGTTAGCAGCGCGAGATAAGTAGCATATATTTATATCATAGGTATATGTATGGGCTGTTGGCAAAATACAATACAAAGGGATCGGGTCAAGACTGGCTCAAGGACCCTCGGCGTCAGAGGGTCCTCAAACCTCGGCGATGTCCCCTGCACTGGTTGACAATGATGATCATGCAGCCTGCGAAAGATGCAACCCGCGAGAAGGCAAAGGGGGCCGTCGCGTGAATCCCATTTGGGCTGCTGTAACTAGAGGAGCTGTAGCCAGATGCCAAGACCATACGTGCGAAGTGAGAACATACCATGACAGCTCCCTTTGAATCTTAAACCTCAACTTGACGCTGTTGGCACGGGCACTCCAAAGACGTCCTCGACCCTGCACACCCCACACGTGTCCACAAACTGGACATACGCCTCGCCCTCGTTCCCCCAGAACCCGTCCCCGAGCTCCCACTCGACATCGAAAGCGGATCCCCACGCCGCATCGTGCGGGACGACAAGCGCGTACTTGACCACCACCACTGCTCCCGGCAATGCCTCTCGCGCGCGCTCACACAGCCGCCTGACCATCGCAAAGCCGCCCTCGTCCTCGTCCTCGTCCCCGTCCTCCCTGCCGCGGTCGCTCGCGATCTGGACGGCCCACAGGACGACCTTCCTCGCGCATCTGAGGACCTGGAGAAGAGCGCGTCGAACACGGGGCGCGGGTACGCAGGGCGGTAGCACGTCACGGCGTCGAGCGGGAGCTCCCCCAAGCCGATGTCCGCGAGCGTGGCTGGTACGCTGGCCCGCGCACCCCAAGGTACTGGCTCGGACAGGGGAATGCTGGTGGATTGTGGAGGGGCCACGGTGGACTCGGAGGGGTTCTGGTGAGGCCCTGGCGAGGAGCTGTTTGCCCTCCATGTGATGCCCCTGCGCTTGTCGATGACGACCGTTGTGCGGCGCGCGGATGCCTCTGCATCGACCTGCGGGGCCTTGAAGACCATCCGCGCCGCCCCGCTGCTAGAGGAACCGGTGCACGGTGCTGGGACCATCCGAGCGAACTGATGATGGTGAGGGGGCACAGGGAACCCTCCAAGCTCCCTGACCAGCGGGGACAGGGCGGTGTTCGGACTCCTGCTAGCTATAGCCTGAGCACCCTCGCAGCCCGCGCCAGCCCCCTCGTCCAAGTCGAACGGGGCGTACACGTACTGGCGCGCGAGGCACTCGAAGAGGAAGCCCGCAAATCCCGGGCGGGGGTGCCGCGTCACTGTTGCCGCACCACGCGGACCGGGATACCGTGGACGAATCGGCTCGGCCCGGGGCGGGAGCGCCATGCAGCGCTTGAGCTTGAGCAGGTACCTCCTGTCGCACGCGGAGAAGCTCGCGAGCCTGTCCATCACCGCGTCGGCCGCCGCGCGCGTCTTGAAGCCGACCTCGTACGCGTCGTTGTCCGAGTCCAGCCCGGTCCGGGGGGGCCCCGGGGCTCTTCCGACGAAGGTGAGGCTGTCGCAGAACTCGTTGAAGAACGGCTCGATGCCAAGCACGAGGACGAGCGCGAGCACGGGGAGGAGGCTGCCGTAGGCCATCTGCTCGGCCACGAGCCCGATGTGCACCCATGGATCCCGCAGGAGCCTGACGATGTCGCGAGGGATGGGGCCGGCGCCCGCGCAGAGGGCACGCACAGCGGCGGCGTCGGGCGTCCCGAAGCGCTGCAGGTGCTCGCGAGTGGGGCCGCGTGAGGGTCTCAACCTGGCAGTGGTTCGGACGTCAGTTGACTCGGAGCTCATGAGGTGGTGAACGAGTCCTGGCTGAGCACGCACAGCGCGATGAGCTCGTTGTCGCTCCAGCGTGACATCCACCACGCTCTGACCGACGGCTCGTTTTCGAAGTACATGAAGTGCAGATTGTCGGGGGCGACCGTCATTATGAAGAACGCGTGCGACCGGGCGCCGAGCGTAACAGAGAGGGGCTGAGGCGACTGTTCGACAGGGCAGTCGACCAGAGACCACAGTCGGGGCGCATGATCAGCGCGACACGGAAGATGTGTGAAGGCGATGAATTGAGATGGCCTTGTTGCGAGCACACCCCATTCGTCGAAGAGGTACGTTTTCCTGTTGTACGTGGTGAAGAGGACTGGCTCCCCTCGCGACAGACACTGCACTAGGAAGAAAACGAGGAGGACGGTCTTTCCTGTGAATTAAAGGTGTCAGCATGCATGCAAGACCGATCAAAGGAGCAAAGCATTGAACACTGGGAATGTGAGTCTCGTAACCAGCCGAATACTCCTTTATGCCGTGACGAAGAGACAGCTCCTCCTCCGCATTCTGCTGCGCGTGTGGTCCGAGCAACGTTTCAAAACGGCCGGTTACGAGACTGCGGGAACGTCACACATGCGTACACGTACACACATACCGATTCCTGACTGCCCGAAGAGCACGACGCCATCGATGGACTCTTCTGGCCGATCGCGGGCGTCCCAAAACCGTTGGGCAAAAAGGAGCAGTTCGTCGCGCACCAGGAAGGAATTACCGGTGCCGGTAAAAGATAGTACCCCGAACCGCTCCAGGACGGAAGCCGGCCAGATGTCGAGAAAACGGTTGGGAGGCGGCTGCCGAAGGACATCGTCAACAATGGGCTTGCCGCGGCTGGCAGCGCCCCAGTAATTGCGGTGGAAGTCGTGCCAGACTGGATCGTTGGGGGACTGCCATTTGTCGCGATATGACCTCTAGAGGCTTTGACGTTAGGGGCTGACGCACTGGCACTGACAGGACTCGACGGATGGATACGACTCACCGGCACGACTGTAGTTGTCATGGCTGCCCACAACGTCGATGAATGTAATGCAGTTGAAATTCGTTGCAGAGTAGAGCAACGTTGGAGGAACAGGGGCTCAGACTACATGGAGAGAGGAGGAAAGAGAGGGGTTCCGAGTATTATGCAGTATAACAGCGTCGGAGTCGTCCAGACGTTGAACCACCAGCCCACGTGCACGACGGAAGGAGTTTTCACCAAAAGCGAAGAGCGGTCGTAAATCTTCGAGTTTCTTTCAGGACGACCTGCCCATACGAACACGAGTCCGACGCGGTCAGAACTCGCTCTCAGGCCCGTCTGTGCCAGACCACACCGGTCTTGCGGAGAACATCCGAGTCGAGCTTCTTATAATACAGATCGCCGAGTTCAGAGTCACGCAAGGGGGTTGACATTATGAAACGAGACAAGCACAAGTGAAGATGACAAGACGGACGACCAGCAAGACGAGAGGCGGAGTGGCTGTCCACCCTTGGCAAATGTCGCCCGATGCCTGACAAAAATGCGACGGGACCAATTCCAGTGGCGGTGCGAGGACCAATCCAACCCTAACCCTGTCCGAACTTTCTCCATCGCACGGTCACTGGACCCCACCGCGACCAACACTCCCGACGGTCCTCCCATACGCATCCTCTGTTCTTGCGAGGTGCGCCCTGCAATCTCGATATGGACACCTCTATGCTAGCTCCACTGACGACCTCGATACCTGCAACTCCCGAGTCCTGCCGCAGCATCGCGGTTTACTACTTGGACGACGTCCAAGTCGTTGATGTCCAGTCCGAAGTCGGCCATGCCGGTGAGCTGGGATATGTTATGTCTTCTCCCCTCGCAAATTACCTTTCCATGCCGTATTCGGGTTCCGAGGAAGCATCATTCCCCCCAGCCTCAAGATGGCGGCACCTTGGGGCTCTCACACCGCCATCAACCAAAGCACGACAATAACGACCGGATAGGCAGGTTGAGATATTCCAACCACGGTTTACTGAGCTGACGGGCATCATTTATTTGCAGGATATAAACCCGTAACAATGCGAGGAGCGGTCCACCAAACTCTCCCTCGACCGTCAACTTCGCCACTGGTGCAGGCGGCCCTCCGAATCGCGAAGAGTCTCAGTGTGCTAGGTGAGTATGGGCCAGTCGTTGCGAACCCGACTACGAAGACTGCTTGGGGCGATCTGCCCGACGTGTGCGACCACTCAACAGGCCGAAGACGAAGCTGAAGACGAGTGCAACGCAAACTTGTCGATCGTCGTCGTTGCAAGCCACAGGTCGTCAACGTCGCCCGCAACCACCCACTGGGCGATTGCGATCGTCACCGACGAGCGTTCGCGCCAATGCCGCGTCTTCCACGTATCCGACGCCCACATCGTCGGCTTGCGCGCTCTCGGATGGACTGCCTTTGCCCAGGACGAGACACTTGATAGGTCATCAAGGTGCCAGGGAGGCGTCCGTGTCGGACTGGTGGAGAGGGATGACTTGAGGAGGCTCGAAGAGGTGCGTGATCCCCGGAATCGTTATCTGGCGTCGCTCAGTGAGCGTTCGTCGGCGATGACCGGCTAGGCCATTTGCGGCAACCAGGTCCCTCCTCCCACATCCGATATATGGGACTGCGAGGACTGGACGCTCGCAGTAATCCGACACCTCGAAGACGAAGGGTTCACGCTCGCCACCTATGGCTTGGATGACGGTGCCCTGATCAATCAGTTGGTCAGGGATAGCCTTCGAGCCCGGACGCTGACTGAACGGCACAAAAGCCGTCCGGTCTTCGTGTCGCTCTCGCTGCCCAGTGCTGGGCATTAATATTATCCATTATTTTTACCCCTTACCTCGTGGGTTGCCTGTCGTGGCGCCGTACCCTTTGCGAGTCCCGGTTTTGCAAGTACTTCGTGTAAGAATGAATGCATCGTCTCACCCACAGGCATCTCCCCTCTCCAAGCCGAGTTGGCGTACACTGCTTGCCTCCGGTCTAGAACCCTTTTCTGTTCGGTTCCTCGGATTTCTGCAAGGCGAACAGAACGGGCGAGCTCCACCACCTGCTGTATCAGGCGTCCTTCACATGGCCGGCAACTCAGCCTCCGTGAAGGGATGTCCGGCAACTCAGTACTCAAGCCTCGACTTCTTCGATCGGGTCTTCTGTGGTCAGCCCCCGTTGCGCGGAAGGTCGCCTGCCAAATCTGGACGGGAGGGGCGGCGGGTTAGCCACTGGCCTCGCGGGTATAAAAGACCGCCCTCCACGGCGCATCCGACTCATCGTAGTCGACGACGATCTTCTCCTCTTGCAGCTACTCCCACCTCTACCGGTAGTCTCTCACTGCCACTCGTTTACCAGCATCATCGTTCGCCAGCAGTATCCTTCTCCGTATCATCTCCTAGCAGCGCGTTATCTACTTGCAGCAAGCACGCATCAGCCTTCTCCGCAACCAGCGTCTCCAGCAGCATTCTTCAGCATCTCCTTCGCCCTATCGTCCGAGTTTCCTAGTGCCTCATCCACGGCTCCTGCCTCGCCTATTTGCATGAAGACTCGTTAGCAGCCACGCCCCCATTCCAGTTCACATCTACATCTAGCTCGCATGTCTCGGTTCCTCTTCCACCCCACCCGCCCTCCAGACTGACCACAGTGACCCGGGGACCGTGTGTCCCTGGGACCCCGCATTCGGTCTCCCCTCTTCTCTCCTATGCATCCTGTCGACCCCGCCACGAGACTTGAAACCGCTGTTACTATCGACTCGGAAGGCCACGCAGGCCCCTCGGCCATGTCGCCGACGCCTGCTCACTGCCCAGGCTGGCAACATTGTTCAAGTTCCGTCGTTCCTGGGCCGCCCTCTCGGTCGCCTCCCCCTCGATACCGAAGCTTGTCTGGCGCAAGGCGTCGACCGCCGGGGGACGCAAGTTGGTGGGTAGCACTACATGCCAGTGTACTTCTCAGTGTCTCGTGCTCGATCGCTAACCCGCTCTCCCTCCACCGCCGCACCCTCAAGACTAAATGCGCATTTGCACTGCGACTCGAACGCGGATCACCGCCAGCTCGCCCCCACCTGGAGTGGATTTCGGACGTCGCCTACTCAGGCTCAGGCTGTCGGCCTCGGACGTTGTTCTCGGGCCGCCTTCTCAGTGGTTGCGCCTCGCTCCCCGATCCACAATCCGCTTATCTGCAGTAAAGCGGCGATCGCGGGAGAGATGCTTGGTCATGGTGAGTACTCTCGACCACTTCTGTGGCTCGCGCTCGATCCCTAACTAAGTTTTCTGCCATTCTCATAGACTGTGCTGGCGCCGCGATACCCTTCAACGTGCTTCAAAGCGTCCTGGCCCTGCCGCTCACGGCGTCGCGGCAGCAATGTGTATGGAGGCTCCAGTACTCGGTAAGTAGTCCTCACCATATTGTAGTGCCTCCGCCACTACGTCCGAGCCCGCGGATGTCGCATCCAAGCTCCCGCGCCTCTCTCCCGCACCTCCGCGCTCCCTCATCCTCGTTCCGCCCTTGCCACCTCCATTCCGTCTCAGATCCCACGTAGCTACGTCACCGTCCTCTCGAGTATATAGCTACCATGTACATACTCCGTTTGGTCGTGGGATCAACGCACTGTTTTGTCCCGTTTACCTCGTCCTCGGCCCGCGTCCTCGTCCCTCGCTCACGGCCTCGGCAGCTTGGCATTACAGGTTTGATCCCACCTTTACACATATCTCAGTCTTTACTCTTGCCTCAGCTCTCTTGCTCTCTCACTCTCTGTTTTCCTTGCCCTTCACACCCTCAGACTTCTGACACATCTCTTGAGTCGCGCCGCAATGTCCGTACCGATCGACACAGCTCTCCTCGAAGCGCTCTATGCCATGAACCGGACCGCCGCGCAGCGATCGAACGCAGACTTCGCTCGTCTGTCTGCTCAATCCCGTCCGCGTCAAGCCCCGGTCGCGCAGCCTCAAGCACCACCGGCCACCCAACCTACGCTCCCATTCGTCGACTACTACCACCCCTCCGTCGAGCTCCGTGAACCGATCATGTTCAACGGCACCGCGGACAACGTCGAACCTTTCCTCCGGGACGTTGAAGTCCACTTCCGGCTCCAACGCGCCGCTTTAGTCACCGACGCCGATCGCGTTGGGTTCTTTTCGATGTATCTTGGCTCCGGCACCCCGGAATCTTGGTTCAACGCGGTCACCCGTCAGCATCCGACTCTTCTCGCAGACTGGCCATCTCTCAAGGCCGACTTCCTTCGCCGCTTCCAGTCGTCCAACCTCGTTGCTAAGTACACTCGGAAACTCGAAGCCCTCTGGCAGTATGGCCCCGCTGCCGATTTCGCCAATCTATTCCAAGAGTACCTCACATACGTCGAGTGGTCCGAACAGGTCAAGATCTGGGAGTTCAATCGCCGTCTCAAGCCCGATCTACGCCGCCTTCTTGTCAATCATCGCCGCCCGCCTACCCTCGAAGAGTGGATCCCACTCGTTGTCGAAGCTGACAACAGGCTCCGTGAGCTAGAGACCGAGCTCGAACCCACGACCGGCTCCGACAGGGACCTCGAACACAGTCCCTCTCCCTCTCGCTCATCAACGCCTTCGGAGAGGCCCGAAAGCCCACCTCCGAGCTTCCCCCTCGACGACAACCTCGATCCCGGCTCACAGTCTTCGAAACCCCCCTTCCGACTCCCTTCCCCTCCCCCACCTCCAGCCCCTCCCCTACCCAACTTCCACGCCTTTCGTCCTCGAACTCCAAGCCCTCCATCCTACCGTCCCACCTTTGCCGAGTTCCCCGAGTTCCCCGAGCCAAGTCCCATCTCCGAACCCGGTCCCAACGATCCTGTCCCCATGGACGTCGACGCACTCCGTGCCCGCCGCTATTAATTCCTGTTAAGTCTTTCTATTATTTCTCTTATTCTCCCCCTTCGCCTTCTTTGCTTTTCAACTTGAAACCCCGTAAACGAGAGGAGAGTTCTCCTGCCCTCGCTGTCTTCACCACCTTTTATGTCTTTGTTTTGTCGCCCTTGCCTTCGCTCCCATGTTATCACCATCGCCTTCGCTTTCATGTCGACACCCTTGTCCGGACCATCGTGTCCTCCCATCGACTACGGCCGCCTTCTCGTGGCGTCAGTCGTGCCTTGACTCCCTCGTCTCAGCCTAGCGGAAGCTGGTCTGGAGGCGCCTTGTACATCCTTGCCTTGCCTCCATAGCGTTCGGATTTGCCGAGGCCGATCCGTTCATTTGGTTTCCTGCATTGTCTCTCGTGCCGCTCCGGTTTCTGGGTTTGTCGAGGCCGACCCAGTTGCCTGTTTTCTGTTCTTGCTTCTGCTTTATTTGTCCTTCGCTTCTAAGTTCCGTTTCATTTCTTATTTTCTCTAGCTATTACACTTCTATGTTACATATATCCCTTCATCCCCTTCTCCCTTGCGGACCCTTTTGAGGAGGAGATGATGTAGTGCCTCCGCCACTACGTCCGAGCCCGCGGATGTCGCATCCAAGCTCCCGCGCCTCTCTCCCGCACCTCCGCGCTCCCTCATCCTCGTTCCGCCCTTGCCACCTCCATTCCGTCTCAGATCCCACGTAGCTACGTCACCGTCCTCTCGAGTATATAGCTACCATGTACATACTCCGTTTGGTCGTGGGATCAACGCACTGTTTTGTCCCGTTTACCTCGTCCTCGGCCCGCGTCCTCGTCCCTCGCTCACGGCCTCGGCAGCTTGGCATTACACATATCTGCATAACCACAGTGCGCGCTTGCCTGACGCAGAAGCATCTCGGACAGAGGTCCGTCGGTGGCCCTCTGACGACTTCGCGGTGGCGATCGCGACGCCTACTACCGTCGATGTCGTTTCCGGTCTGCCTGCTCGGTCGCTTCTCCCCTGATCCTGAAGCGATCCGCTTATCTGTCGCACGGAAGCGATCGCGGGGGGACGCTTGGTGAGTGCAACTGACACCTTCTCACACCTGCTCGATCCCTGACATATTCCTCTGCCGCTCCGCAGACTGAGGCGGCGCTGCGACTCGGACCACAGCCCACTCGCCTCCATCTGCAGACGGCACGGATTGTCGACGTCAGCGTCTATCCGGAGTGGAGGTGGGACAACGGGTACCGGTCCTTCGCGTCCGAGTCCGCATTGGCAGCTCAAACAAACACGGATATCGAGCCTTCGACGCACCTTCAGCCATCACGCCCGTGCCGATCACAGCATCGAAGCAGCCACGGCATGCTTGAGGGAGCTACTACTACTCGGTAAGCAGGTCTCGCCGCATCTACACACAATCCCCTTGAGTGAGATTTACCTGACAGAGGCCCATCGGTACTCGGACAAGTTGAACGAACGGCAGCCAACCATTTCCGCCTGCCCCCGGAGGGCGGGCGCGCTGACAGAGACAGACGTCGCCGCATGGACGTGTACGCATCTCCCCCCAAGTCCCACCCCGAGCCTTCGGCCGAGGCTTTGGGTGGATCACTCGGAGGGGGATGCGGCAGGGGCCTGCGGGGCCTTTCGCGGTCGTGGTCACGGCGGTTTCCAGCTTTCACGGGCAGCGGGTCGACTTGGACTAGGAGAGAATTGTTATGGTTATGGGAGGTCGAAGTAAGTCGGGTGCACGCTCCGGACCTATGTACAGTGTGCGCACGGTTCCCGAGTTCGCCGTGTACATGCCAGTCCGGGACGAGAAAAGACCAAAAAAAAATAGAAAATTTGAACTCGGAAAGCTTTGGACGAGGGTGCACACTGCAGGGCTTGGTGCTGTTGTGGACCTGTGGTTCACGATGCTGCAAGTTAGACCGTCTATTGCAGAAATCAAGATTGTGGACGTCAACGTAAGTCTTTCTGTTTGCGGGCAGCGCAACCGCAATTGGGCTGACGACCTGCTCGACAGACGCAGGCATGCGTGCATTCCATTACAGTTCTCCACAGCGGCGACGGACCTTTATCCCAGAATGCAGTTAACGCTAGTTGTCACCAAGACGTTCGTCTCGGCAGATTTAAGTATGAGATCAGTCGGAGGCCTACCGACCGTCCTCAGTGGCATGTCGAACATTTCCATCTGTTCCGAAGTACGTAGCCGCAACACCGCATCCATGTTATACCTCCTGTGATACATGTCAGTATTGTGTGCGGATGAAGATCGAGTCAACTTACACTAAAGCGAGCGAGAGCATCCCCCGGCATGCCGTTGACCCTCCATCCACTGAGGGCTTCTAGCCCTCCAACCGCGGCGACAATCCAGACAGCTCTTCGTTCTCGAACAAGAGCCTCAGCGCTCTCCTCGTCTTCCACCCTTTGTCCACATTGACCGCCCACGGGCGCACCTTGCCGCGCACCATGGTATTCACCAGCTCCCCTCGCGAGGTCGTAGTGCATCAGTAGGGTAGACGAGGCCATTAGGAGCCGAGACGGCTCTCATGGGGTCGCTGTTGACAAACCGCATAACACGCAGGGCAACGGAACGTCTTCCGGCGTGCTCAGGAAGCGTTGACCGCTCGAATACGGCGATTACAGATCCTGCGAAGGATGCGTTAGCGTCATACAGATGCTCTGGCAGTCGTTGCATGTAAGGGATTACCTTTAAATGGATAGTGTTCAACACGTACTGGTACTTCCCACCCATCGGCACTTGGAACGCTGTGAAATACTTCGCGTCCTGTCTGAGTATGGTGTCTGGACCGATGAAGAGGCACCTGGTCACGGCGTTTGCCCCTAAGCGATACACGAATTTCTACCCGAACGCGCTCAGAGTACTCGGCGTCATCTTCAGCATGTCCGAACCATCTGCACCGCCATCACTAGCTTGCAGCGATGCGGCGGCTGCGGACCGCGGTGGTGAGGTCCAGTGTCCGTCGCGAGACGAGGCCGTCCTGGCGGAGGAGGGCGGTGACGTCAAGTTGGTAATCTGGTCGCCACACGATCTTGTAAAGTGGATACGACCAGGGCACACCGCGCTCAGTGAGAAGTCGGACCCTATCGCGAAGCCTGCGGGATCGTGCGAGGAGGTGAGACGAAAGCGCAGCTCGCCTGACAGAGGTGAGCCATTGGGGGAAACATGGTAGTAGAGGAATCCGCGGGTGTTGGGAGGGTACTCGGCGGAGCTCCATTCTGACGAGGAGGCGGCCAAGATGAGGCTTGGACGAGCGGGTGGGTCGGAACTATCGGTGTAGGATGACGCAAAAATAAGGCCGGTGTGTTGAACCCAGGTCGAGATAGTCATTTGGAGTGAGTTTGTCTGGGTTCAGTGTGCGTATTCGTCGACGGCGATTTACCGGGTCTTGTACTACAGAAGTCTGAGGAGAATGAGGCTTGCCTCCCGGCAGGGGTATACCAGGCTGATCCGAAGATCCGCTGGTAATGAATCGTATTGTTAGTGATCGGTTAAGAGTGGTCCGCCGTTGCCAGCTAAAAACACCTCTGGGCCCGATGGTGCCAGAGCCGCGGCGGCGAGGCTGAAGTCTTAAGGCCCCAGCGAGGCGATGAAACCAAATCATGGCCGGTATCGTCCAAATATCTGATAACTTACCATTAAACTATTCATGGTGGAACATTGCACTCACCGGGAACCTGTAAGCCTCTGGGGGCGTGCACAAATGACGAGGTCAAGGTTTGGTGGGAAGTGTGTTCGCCTATTAGACGCCCATTTTCGGACACGGAATAGTAGCCGCTCAGATGTTCGCGATCATCATCCGAGTAATCGGACCTTTCAAACGGCCACTGAGACCCTCTGGGACTTCATTTCCTTCTGTCTCATTCTCAACTTCGAAGATCATATCTCAAACTTTTCGCAGATACTAAATCGTATGTTCCCTGCTCTCCATCTATCGAACATGAAGCCTTCAGGGCTGACACGAATCTACCTCATCCAATCCAGGCTTTCGACCGTCGCCGTAGTATTCATTAGAAGCCAGAGCACCTTGAATAGTAACACAGGCATCTACCATGTCGCACAGTAACAACCCTCGGGATCAGGTGAAAATCCATTATTGAAAACGATTTCGTCGACACGGGGTAACAGCATACAAGGAGGCTTCGGGGGTGCGATGCTTCTCTCTACATAGAATGGCTCTGACGATTCTGCTTGATTCTGCAAGAATTGAACAGGATCGTCTCTTAGTCCCTTTAAGGTAGCGGTCCCCCAAAGCGGCCGCCCAAGCGCCACCTTCGCTTGTCCCATTACAGCCCCAGAATCCAGGCTAATTTCCGCTTCACCCTTTGAAATAGACAACTGGTGCCTCTAGTTTTCGGTCCGCCATTCAAAATGCGAGGCTCGCATTGCTAACCGAGGGCCCGCTGATGAGGTATTTGTGCTTCGAGAATGGAGCGAGCTAGCACTGACTGGACTTGCCTGGTCCATGCAGCCGTCGGGACGTAAGTCTCACAATCGAGCTTCAACGGATCGCAACGTGCTCACAGCTCGCGTCGCGCGACACTATAGCTGCTGTCTAATGTCGAGGCAGTCAAAAGCCTCCTCGCGGACGCCTACGTACACTTGAACGCTCGTTCACCGCCGAACAGACTGCCCAATGAACACCTCGTCATGGTCTTCCAACAGGTTCTGCCTCCTCATACGGCCATCTCCTTCCCCGCGATCGAGAGCGACGGCTATCGACCCATCCTCCGTACTCCCAAAGTCATTACTCAGGTCTGCCGCTTGTGGAGGGATGTCGCATTTGGCGCACCGAAGTTGTGGACAAGAATCGACGCACGACATTATCCTGGCGACGAGCTGTTGAGTCTCGTGCAACGCTCTAGTCCCCTTCCGCTCTCACTTTTTCTAGATAATGTTTATGAAGACACCGTGCAGACGAGCTCTGGGCTATTGCGAAATAGTTCGTTGCGACTGGACCGTGTTGACATCGCTATGAAGCACACGACGCCCTCCGTCGTCGAAGAGCTATTGTCTTTCGACGGCTCCACGCTGCGCTGCCTTACCATGTCCTCTCCTCCGTTCAGAGGTCAATCCCCCTTTCACAGAGACAGCGTGACGCATGCCATTCCCATTCTTCAGGGTCATGCAGACACTCTTGAAGCTCTTTCCATCTCCCCGTCCATTGGTTGGATCCCGACGAACCACTTCCCCAACCTCACGCACCTCTACATCGCTTTTGACATCTTGGTTGAATCGCCCAGCCCGCATGACGTCCTCTCCCTCTCATCGCCTGGATGATCGGGAGAGCCGGCTTACCACCGAGCCTTCTCAATCTGAGGCTCCGCGCGTCGAACTCGCGCGTCTTCGATCCTTGGTGTTCACAGTTTCAGCTTACCCGCCGGCTGCGGAGATTCTTCAAGGCCTCTCCCTCCAACCATCGGCTCTCATCTGTCTCGACAACCTTTTCGTCCCATACAACAGTCTAGATCCCGACCCTATCCCCGCCGAGCTTGGCCCTATGAGCACCGTCACCGAGTTAGAGTTCGCAGTCGAGCAAGAGATGCTGTTCCTCGTGGCTCAAAGCACCGCCGAGTCGTCCGGCGGGTTCTGGCTGAAAGTGCGCCACGAGGACGACCTGTACTGACACTTGGCTCTCAGATCTCAGACCTATCCCCGCCGAGCTTGGCCCTATGAGCACCGTCACCGAGTTAGAGTTCGCAGTCGAGCAAGAGATGCTGTTCCTCGTGGCTCAAAGCACCGCCGAGTCGTCCGGCGGGTTCTGGCTGAAAGTGCGCCACGAGGACGACCTGTACTGACACTTGGCTCTCAGATCTCAGATCTTCCTCGGATGCTCCCGCTCAGGAACATCACAGCCCTCCGCGCGGACGTGTACGACACGGTCCCCCCGCCCATCCTCGGCGACTTCGTGCACCTATCCGAACTCAGCGTGCGGCTGGTCGGGAGCCAGTTCGGGACGGGCACCGACGACTCAGACGCGCCGCCCCCACTCGTCCACTCACTCTGTGTCGCGCTGTCGTGCAGCCCGCCCCAGCATCAGGCCGTCGTGTGCCCGGCGCTGCGCGCGCTGACGCTCGAGTGGCCGCGGAACATGCCCAAGGCCGAGGACCTTGGCGTCCCGGCCATCATCGCGATGCTGTCGGCGCGGGCCCGCCTCGGGCACCGCATCCGCCGCCTCGTCGTACAGGCCGTCGCGATCGAGTTCGGGTTGATTCGCATGCCGCATTTATCGGAGCAGCTCGTGGCCCTAGCAGCGCATGTCGAGGAATACGAGGAGTGCGTGGACGCGGATGTCCATGCGTGTCCATTCGAGATGCGGGACGTGTGGAACGCCAGAGGGGCGGAGGAGTACTGGGCGCGCGGTGGACGATAAGCTGAGGGCGCGGTATGGGCCACTGTGGGGCTCTGATTATGCGACAGCGCCTCCTTGATTGTTCTCTGCTTTGTTCCTCTGCGCTTCCCATTTCCCTGTACAGCACTCACTGAGCGACACATGGTATGAAGGGCCCAGTATCTCAGGCCATTCGAGTCAATGGTAGGGTTTTGATCCCCGATCCCACTCGAACATCCTGCCGCAGTCGCATAAAATGGCCTCGCATTGATGTCTGACCAGGTCCTGACCTGATCCGAGCCAAGAAGTGCTGTGCGCGCTACCATGCCGGTGGCTGTGTCCGTCAGCACCACCGGCATGAACTCGGCATGAGCGAACCTCATGACGGCGTTTGACGAATATCCAAGGGTCTGCGGGCTACATATTACACCAGGAGCGCATTGTCCAAAAGGTAGCTACTTATTGAACTCGATCTGAGAGGGTATTGACATTGACAAGTAACTGTATAGATGAGAAGCTAGAGAGAGTCGGACGGGAGGAGTGAAAGCGCATGGATGCGGTCGCCGGCGGAACGGCAGAACGGCCAAGACATCGCAACTCTGGATTTCGATCGGTGATGGCGCTTCACGCCAGGAGACATCACGACGTGCAACCGGCCATTTCGAGGCCCAGGAAGTGCATGAGAAACACACATTGGCAGTTTATCGTTTTCGGATATACTTCTCAGCGATATCTGATAGGTATAGCCCCTCCGGGCACTGAACGCATTCTCTCCAACAACCTGAAGACGGTGCACATTGATGCTCCCGGGGTCATAGTACGCTGCGGGCGGGCTAAAGCCCGCCCTCGCACACTATGCTTGCCATCCTACTCAGTTGTAACTGTTAAAATGCTTACCACAACGAATACTCCACCGTGACTTTGACTTTATGCCCCCGACGATTCAGATGGCCGGAATCTATGAATGCCAATCAAAGGAAGGGCAAAACAAACGGCCCGTTCACCTTCATGGGTGCCAAGGGTCCTTTTGATGGATATCCCGGATATGGTGTCCTCCACGTTTTGATGGCACCGCTGACATAGACTAACAATATACTGAAATACAGACCTGGTCCACTAAAGTGGCCAGGCACAAAGGGAAACTTTGTATTTCCGTTGGCTGTCACAATTCAGCCACATCCTCTCCAAATAATTCAATATTCCCATACTTGACACGAGGACGACCCTCTCCACCCAAAGAACGCCCGATCTACTATCTAGTGCCCATGTGGCCAAGCATTATTTCCAGTTCACCCCTTGTTACGTATGTTACGGTGGACGGTGCCATGCTGCTTCCCCGGCACCGACATTGGTGAACATGAGGGCTGATCGATGATCCTCACCCATCATCGTTCTACCCATCATCTCCATCGGCGCACAAGCAACCTGCATTGCCCTAACTCCTTGTCTTGGTTCACTCCAAATCACTTGGCAGCGATATGCGAAAGGATAAAGACCAGGGTCTACTCATGGATGGTACATTTTTCCTCATCAGTTCTACCCAAGCCTTGACGGTTTCTCTTCCGATACTCATTCCTCCCTGTCGCTGGGTCGACCAACATGTTTTCACGCGGAACTCTCCTCTCTCTCGCCTACCTCCTCACCGCCGTGCTCGCGGGGACCTGGAACGAATGTGACAGCTACTCCGGGAAGTCGTTCCTCTCAGGGTTCAATCACATGGCGATCCCCGACCCCACCCACGGCCGAGTGTACGTCTTTCTCGTGCGTATGCCTAGTGCCGATCACTGACTGCCACCACCTTGTGGCACTTCAGTAACTACGTCAGCGAAGCGACCGCGCTCAAGAAAAACCTCACGTTCGCCAAGGGCGACACACTCATCCTCCGCGCAGACCACACCACGAAGCTTAGCGCGAGTGGGCCCGGCCGTGACTCCTTCCGCTTGATGAGCAAGAAGACGTACACAAACCACGTCTCAGTGTATGTATTCGTCCCATCCCTATCCTACTATTCCTTGATGGGCTGACAACTGGATGTTTAAGATGGAACGTCCGGCATATGCCTCGAGGCTGCGGGTAAGTCTGTCATTGTAATTATTGCACTTTGCTGCGATGTCTTCGACCGTCCGGCTGCTCGCAGCGCGTCCACTTTCGTTAACGTTCGCCTTGCTCCAGGACCTGGCCAGCACTGTGGGAGTTCGGCTCGAACTGGCCTGCTCACGGTCAGTCTTCCTTGCCCATCCAATTTATCGCTTTTCTAACTCAAACCCAGGCGAGGTTGACGTCGTTGAGGGTGTTAACGGGCACGGCACCAACCAGATGACACTCCACACCACCTCAGGTGCGTCTGCCTTCCTTCCCCCCTCCTCTCTTCGTCCCGCTCACTGGCCCCTCTGCTCTCCTCAGGCTGCACCATGGGCGGCTCGCGTAAGATGTCCGGCCACTCCATCCAGACGAACTGCGACGTCGCTGCAAACGGCAACTCCGGCTGCTCCGTGCTCGACAAGAACGCGAACTCGTACGGGCTCGCGTTCAACAACAACGGCGGCGGCTTCTACGCGATGGAGCGCTCCAACTCGGGCGTGAAGGTCTGGTTCTGGCCGCGCCACGCCAAGGGCATCCCCGCGGACGTCGCCAAGGGCGCGAAGAAGATCAACACGGACAAGTGGGGCACGCCCGCCGCGCACTTCCCCGCGACGTCGTGCAACATGGCGAAGCACTTCGGGGCGCACAACATCGTCATCAACCTGTCGCTTTGTGAGTACCGCTCTTTCTCTCGCGTGGTGCGGTACACGAGATGGTTACTGACGAGCGCGACTTATTCAGGCGGTGACTGGGCCGGCCAGCAGAGCATCTACAACCAGGACGGCTGCCCTGGCAGCTGCGTCGGTATGTACCATCGT
>AYKW01000052.1:0-14348 GCA_002760635.1 Ganoderma sinense ZZ0214-1
TCGACTCAAGAAAGCCAAGTACTTTACAAAGCTTGACATTCGTTGGGGGTACAACAATGTGCGGATTAAAACTGGTGACGAGTGGAAGGCCGCCTTTGTTACCAATCGAGGGCTGTTCGAGCCGAACGTAATGTTCTTGGGTTAGCCAATTCGCCCAGCACATTCTCTGCGCTTATGAACGACATCTTCAAGGACCTCATCATACTAGGCAAAGTCACTATCTACCTCGACGACATCCTCATATTCACCAACGACATCGAGGAACATCGCACATTAGTGCGTGAGGTCTTGAAGCGTCTAGCAGAGCGCAACTTGTTCTGCAAACCAGAGAAGTGCGAATTTGAACAGCCCAAGGTTGAATACCTGGATGTACTCGTATCGGAGAACCGTGTAGAGATGGACCCGGTGAAGGTTAAGGGTATCGCAGCGTGGCCTGTCCCTCAGAACGCCTCGGACGTACGGAAGTTCCGCGGCTTTGCGAACTTCTACCGGCGTTTCATCAAGGACTTTAGTGCTGTCTGCAAACCTTTAGATCGCCTCACGGGCAATGCTCCATGGAAATGGGAAGCCGAAGAGCAGGAAGCCTTTGACGAGCTCAAACGTCGCTTTACCGAAAGCCCTGTCCTGAGCATGTACGATCCAGACTGCAAAACCCGCATTGAAGTCGATGCGTCCGGGTACGCTACCGGTGCAGTTCTGTCTCAGGAGGGGGAGGACGGTAAATGGCACCCTGTTGCTTTTCAATCTGTCTATGAGCGATACAGAATGCAACTACGAGATCTACGACAAAGAGATGCTCGCTATCATTCGTGCCCTGCAGGCCTGGTGCCATTATCTTGAAGGTCTTCCTAGTGTGTTCGAAATCCAATTGGACCACAAGAACCTCGAGTACTGGAAGACCGCTCAGAACCTCACACGCAGGCAGGCACGATGGGCTCTTTACTTGTCGCGGTTTGAGTTTGTCATCCTGCATAAACCAGGCACATCTAATGGCCGAGCGGATGCGCTATTGCGCAGGCCTGATCACCAGACAGATGATGCAGATGACAACCTCGACCGTGTCTTGTTGCAACCCCATCGCTTCCGAGTACTGGCAGCCAAGAAAGGGCACATGTCGGTAGTACCTGAGAAGGCCTTGCTTCGACGTATCCGTAAATGCGGAGAACGCAAGCAAGAGGTGGCAGATGCGCTTAGCAAGCTTGACAAGCTTGGCCCTGCACGTCTTCAGAATGATTTGGTGGACTGGAACACTGAACAAGGTCTACTACTGTATCGCGGCCGAGTTTATGTCTCCAAAGATGATGCATTAAGGGCTGAGATTGTGTGCATCCACCATGACCTTCCACCAGCAGGACACCCTAGGCAGGCAAAGACGGTGGAGTTGGTAACGCGAAACTACTGGTGGCCGGGCATGGTTAAATTCATTAAGGACTACGTTGAGACCCGCGACATCTGTCGCTGTGGCAAGACTTCACATGCTAAGCCACACGGTCCCAGGCCGAGTAGTAACCTGCGACTTCATCACTGGTCTGCCCGACGTGGATGGGTACAATGCGCTTCAGCTCATTGCTGATTGGCATGGAAAGATTATACATCTTATTCCATGCACCGAGGAGATCGATGCGGAAGGAACTGCAGACAACTTCATTAGAGAATGGTTCCGTCTTCATGGGCTCCCATGCAAGATCATCTCTGATCGTGGGCCCCAGTTCTCTAGCAAGCTCTTCCGTGCGGTTCTTAAAGGCCTCAGCATAGAAAGCGCAATGTCCACAGCCTACCACCCTCAGACAGATGGGCAATCAGAACGGTGGAACCAGGAGATAGAGGCATACCTCCGAATGTACTGCTTACGGCGCCGCAATGACTGGGTCAAATGGCTGCCAATTGCAGAGTTTGCCTTTAACTCGCATGTCCATTCGTCTACTGGGTACTCGCCGTTCTACCTCATGTACGGCTTTGAACCCCAGTTCCACATTCCGATGCTGTCTATGGCGGTACCCTCTGCAGATGAACGAAGAGAGGAGTTGCATCAGGCAAGGGAGGATGCAACCTCTGCTTTAACTTTGGCGGCAGAACGGATGAAGGAATATTATGATCGTTATGTCCGCGATGCCCCAGAGTTTAAAGACGGTCAAAAGGTGTGGCTCGACACAAGGAACTTCCGAGTTCCAGGAGTCTCTAGGAAACTGGTGGACCGGTATGCCGGCCCGTACCTGGTTAAGCGCAAAGTGGGCAACTTGGCTTACGAGCTCAAGCTCCCCAAAGACCTTGCACTCCACCCAGTGTTCCATGTATCGCTCCTACTGCCACACAAGGAGAGTCAACTCCCTGGTCGCCATCCTCCTGAGCCTGCATCAATTGAAGTTGAAGGAGAGGAGGAGTACGAAGTTGAGGAAGTGTTAGAGTCACAACGGTATGGGCGGTGGAAGAAACTCCGAACCTACAGGTCGTTTGACAGGTCGGATCCGGGTCTACCTGCGCAAAACCTGTATCCGTGTTCAGCCTTAATCTCTGTTTCCTTTTCTGGATGGTTTACTTCCTGTGTCGTCCCTATGGTCCTTTGTTGCATTGTAACCCATCTCTTTGTCTCGTAGTACAATAGCTCCTATTGTCCTTGTTGTTCCCTAGTCGCTATTGTCCTACATCCCATTGTTCTCCCTTCCACTCCCGCGTCCATAGTTACCTATTGTCCTTGGACCCCATTGTCCTGTACATGTATATAAGACCTGTACCTTGCTGCCTGGGTTCAGTTTCGACCTCTTGTCTCCAGGTAAGCCACTCTGTATTCTCACTCGTACATACTCGCTCAATACATCTTGTCTCCAGCCTGACTGTCGAGCCCTGCTCCGCTCTCGCTGCACAAGTGCTCGTCGACACCCTTGCTCGTCTTCGTAAGCCTCTCTGATCTCACTCGACAGCCAGTCGTAACACTCCTATATTTCATCGGCATAAAGGGTAGGTCGCTCTTCAAGGCGAGATCGGATTGGGGAATGATAATACTGGAGACACAATGTCTAGTGGACTTGTGTGTGAGGAGATTGTACGAGACCCCATACTTGCGGTGGTACTCCAAGGTGGCGTAGATGAGGCTCTTTTTGATACCAAGGACTGAGCATATCTCCTCTACAGAGCGCCCCTGCTCAAAGCGAAGCATAGGAATGCGCTCCTTAATGTCACGAGAGACGGAATATCGAAGCATGGTGGAAGGAACATAACATAAATTGGAAGCACGGGATCCGATTACGTGCATGCAGGCGCGTGCACTAGTCGCGCGCAGGGGCTGAAAGGAGTGCCCGGCATTTTGTGTTTTTGCGTTTCCATATCAATCCACTCTTGGCTGTAAGCATCAGTAACAAAATGAAGCACAGCCACCATTTAAAACCTGACCCTAACCGTAAAGCTGGGCTGGCAAAGTAACAAAGTTTGTAGTTGAGCATCTAATTCTTTGTAGTCACAGCTTTTCTGAGTCTGAAGTTTTTTCCTATGTACATCGACAAGTGTAATACGGCACTTGTGGGAACACCTCATTAATTATAATACCTAAGTAAAGGGTTGTCGAGAGAAACATTGGTTAAGATGAATGCACGTAATCGGATCCCGTGCTTCCAATTTATGTTATGTTCCTTCCACCATGCTTCGATATTCCGTCTCTCGTGACATTAAGGAGCGCATTCCTATGCTTCGCTTTGAGCAGGGGCGCTCTGTAGAGGAGATATGCTCAGTCCTTGGTATCAAAAAGAGCCTCATCTACGCCACCTTGGAGTACCACCGCAAGTATGGGGTCTCGTACAATCTCCTCACACACAAGTCCACTAGACATTGTGTCTCCAGTATTATCATTCCCCAATCCGATCTCGCCTTGAAGAGCGACCTACCCTTTATGCCGATGAAATATAGGAGTGTTACGACTGGCTGTCGAGTGAGATCAGAGAGGCTTACGAAGACGAGCAAGGGTGTCGACGAGCACTTGTGCAGCGAGAGCGGAGCAGGGCTCGACAGTCAGGCTGGGGACAAGATGTATTGAGCGAGTATGTACGAGTGAGAATACAGAGTGGCTTACCTGGAGACAAGAGGTCGAAACTGAACCCAGGCAGCAAGGTACAGGTCTTATATACATGTACAGGACAATGGGGTCCAAGGACAATAGGTAACTATGGACGCGGGAGTGGAAGGGAGAACAATGGGATGTAGGACAATAGCGACTAGGGAACAACAAGGACAATAGGAGCTATTGTACTACGAGACAAAGAGATGGGTTACAATGCAACAAAGGACCATAGGGACGACACAGGAAGTAAACCATCCAGAAAAGGAAACAGAGATTAAGGCTGAACACGGATACAGGTTTTGCGCAGGTAGACCCGGATCCGACCTGTCAAACGACCTGTAGGTTCGGAGTTTCTTCCACCGCCCATACCGTTGTGACTCTAACACTTCCTCAACTTCGTACTCCTCCTCTCCTTCAACTTCAATTGATGCAGGCTCAGGAGGATGGCGACCAGGGAGTTGACTCTCCTTGTGTGGCAGTAGGAGCGATACATGGAACACTGGGTGGAGTGCAAGGTCTTTGGGGAGCTTGAGCTCGTAAGCCAAGTTGCCCACTTTGCGCTTAACCAGGTACGGGCCGGCATACCGGTCCACCAGTTTCCTAGAGACTCCTGGAACTCGGAAGTTCCTTGTGTCGAGCCACACCTTTTGACCGTCTTTAAACTCTGGGGCATCGCGGACATAACGATCATAATATTCCTTCATCCGTTCTGCCGCCAAAGTTAAAGCAGAGGTTGCATCCTCCCTTGCCTGATGCAACTCCTCTCTTCGTTCATCTGCAGAGGGTACCGCCATAGACAGCATCGGAATGTGGAACTGGGGTTCAAAGCCGTACATGAGGTAGAACGGCGAGTACCCAGTAGACGAATGGACATGCGAGTTAAAGGCAAACTCTGCAATTGGCAGCCATTTGACCCAGTCATTGCGGCGCCGTAAGCAGTACATTCGGAGGTATGCCTCTATCTCCTGGTTCCACCGTTCTGATTGCCCATCTGTCTGAGGGTGGTAGGCTGTGGACATTGCGCTTTCTATGCTGAGGCCTTTTAAGAACCGCACGGAAGAGCTTGCTAGAGAACTGGGGCCCACGATCAGAGATGATCTTGCATGGGAGCCCATGAAGACGGAACCATTCTCTAATGAAGTTGTCTGCAGTTCCTTCCGCATCGATCTCCTCGGTGCATGGAATAAGATGTATAATCTTTCCATGCCAATCAGCAATGAGCTGAAGCGCATTGTACCCATCCACGTCGGGCAGACCAGTGATGAAGTCGCAGGTTACTACTCGGCCTGGGACCGTGTGGCTTAGCATGTGAAGTCTTGCCACAGCGACAGATGTCGCGGGTCTCAACGTAGTCCTTAATGAATTTAACCATGCCCGGCCACCAGTAGTTTCGCGTTACCAACTCCACCGTCTTTGCCTGCCTAGGGTGTCCTGCTGGTGGAAGGTCATGGTGGATGCACACAATCTCAGCCCTTAATGCATCATCTTTGGAGACATAAACTCGGCCGCGATACAGTAGTAGACCTTGTTCAGTGTTCCAGTCCACCAAATCATTCTGAAGACGTGCAGGGCCAAGCTTGTCAAGCTTGCTAAGCGCATCTGCCACCTCTTGCTTGCGTTCTCCGCATTTACGGATACGTCGAAGCAAGGCCTTCTCAGGTACTACCGACATGTGCCCTTTCTTGGCTGCCAGTACTCGGAAGCGATGGGGTTGCAACAAGACACGGTCGAGGTTGTCATCTGCATCATCTGTCTGGTGATCAGGCCTGCGCAATAGCGCATCCGCTCGGCCATTAGATGTGCCTGGTTTATGCAGGATGACAAACTCAAACCGCGACAAGTAAAGAGCCTATCGTGCCTGCCTGCGTGTGAGGTTCTGAGCGGTCTTCCAGTACTCAAGGTTCTTGTGGTCCGATTGGATTTTGAACACACTAGGATAAGGCTGAACGTAGGTTGACCTGTAGGTGATTGGGATCTAAACCTGTAGATTTGGCCACTTCCAGAGGTCGGATTGGGATCTGTATAAATCAAATCAACTTTTAACCTACAACCTGTAGGTGGTAAACCTGTAAATCACAGGTCAAATCAATGATTTGATTTGGATACTAAATATAGTAGTTTTTCTAGCTACTGTTGAAGGTTTTAGCTCAGTATTGAGTGTTATTAGCACAATCTATGTTAGAAGTGTGCTGATAGATACAGTATTTGTTGAAGTCGGGGCTGTAGCGCCTGCAGATTTGATCGTACGAAGTCCACGTTCGGACCGTAGATACATTACAGTGTCCCCTACCTCGGGCATTTTTCGTTTCGTTAGAGTAGCACATCTCGTAGAGATACAACATTCTTATCATTAGAGACTCCAACTAGCTTAGATCTGCACACTGGTCTACTTTGTACTGTACAGCCCGCAATTCTCGTCCTCTGGGTGCCATAACGGCGCCAGTAGCACAGCATCATGTAATATACCTAGCACATGCTCCATGAGCTGTCTCGACGCCTCTGTCAGGCTCTGTTGTCCTTAGACTTTACAGAGCTTGACACAGGTTGTTGTGACTGTCCTGAGGCCCACTGCAGCCAACAGGTTATGAGCCCTGTGCTCTGAAGCCCTCAGGAGTCCAAAACTCATCTGTCCCTTCTTCGCTCTCTGGCCTCACCCAGCCCCCATCTGTCCCCTGCTCCCTCTGCTTGACGCATCTGCTCGCTCTGGGACTGGTTCCATTTTTCTACGCTCCAGGACGCAGTTTTCGTCCCCCCAGCTTCGTCGTTTTGCCAGCGCATCCGCTGCCATGTCACTACCCATACCCCACATTGCCACGTCACCACAGCGCTTCCTTCGCCCTCAGTGCGATCTCCTTGCTCCCCATGTCTGCCCACATCTGCCAGTGCCCACAGGAAGCCTTCAAGCCCCTTGCACATCATCTGTGGCCAGTAGGCTGTGTGACAACACCATGCATTATGCCGGTGTGGCCATTGTTGGTCCTGGCTCTGGCTCTGCCCTCCAGTCTATCTCAGATCGCTCCTCCTCGCTCTCCAGCCCTGCAGCAATGCACTGGAACACTGGCACTGGTGCCTCATCAGACATGACCCCCCACTGCCACTGGTTTCGCTCCTACTCGCCCCACAGCATCTCCATTCGCCTTGCCAACTCCCACATCGTCTATTCTGAAGGTCTGGGATCTGTGGCGTTCCAGCCAGCCGAGTGAGGCGGTGTTCTGCCTCCTGCCATTGTCCTGCATGACATCCTGCATATCCCTGCACTCTTCAGCAACCTCCTGTCTGTCTTCTACCTCACCCGGGAGAAGGGCTACACAGTCAAGCTGTGCGAGTTGAGCGTGCTGTTCTACCACCAGGGACAGCTGCGCTTCGAGGCCCAGGTGAACAACAACAATGTCAGCTATCTGCCCCTCGACGATGTGGATGTCCCAGGAGGCCCAGAGGACACTGCACCACCTGAGAATGGTGTGCCTGGTGTGCCAGAGCTGCACAATCAGGGGGGAGATGATGACTATGATGATCCTGCACCTCCAGCGCCTCCAGCTCCTCCAGCTCTTCCTGCACCACAGCCTCCTCCACCACCTCACCAGCTGTCTCCACCACCTCGTCAGCCGTCTCTACCACGATCACCTTCGCCTCTAGCATCTCTACCACCTGCACCACCTCCTGTGCCTTCACCATCGCCTCCACCTGTATGGCCACCTCCAGCTCCAGTCACTCGCCCTCCAGCACCATCTGTGCACCAAGAGGCCCAAAATTGTGCTGGCTTCAGGCCCTATCCTGCCCTTGCTCACAAGGAGCTCCCAACACGCTCCTCTCATCCCCAAGGCTCCCTGAACGAGCGAGTCCTTGAACACCAGAACCTGGTGCCCCAGCGTCTTTGCATTCGCTCTGCATCTCCAGCTCCTCCTCCTCTACCTGAGCCAGAGCGCTCCTCATCGCCCGATCCACTCATTGAGGCTCCAGTTGATGCACCAGCTGCTCCTGAGCTTTGTCGAGTGTTCTCCAATCGTCCACGCTCTCCTCTACCCAGTCCCACATCCTCAGACGATGAGCTCGACCTCATAAGCCGAGACAGCGATGAGGAGGCCCTCCATGCGATGCTGGCAGGCATTGAGGACGTCTACTCAGACCCCAGCTTCGACTACCTGTCCTACGATGAGGCTCTCGAGGTCTCCTTCAAGTCAGTAGCCGAGCAGGCATCCAAGGCAAACCAGGAGCACTTTGGTGAGCCTCGGTCGATGTCTGAGGTCATGGTACTCGAGCCTGAGGAGTGCAACAAGTGGCTCAAGGTAGCGCAGGATGAGCTGCAGTCCCTTGTCAAAAATGGCACCTTTGAGCTGGTCCTCCTGCCTTCTGGTCGCAAAGCTATTGGCTTCTGGTGGGTGTTCTGGGTCAAGCGCAATGCAGATGGCTCAATTGAATGCTACAAGGGCCGTCTCATCGCAAAGGGCTTCTCCCAGCGACCTGGCTTTGAGTACAATGAGACATTTGATATGCCCAAGTGGACCTCCATCCGAGCCATCCTTGCCCTGGCAGCTCTCAAAGACCTCGAACTCGAGTCAGTTGACATCTCCTCTGCCTACCTCAATGGCGAGCTCAAGGAGGAGGTGTACATGTGCCAGCCTGATGGCTTTGAGGAGAAGACTCCACAGTGGGTGTGGCGCCTACGGAAGACTCTCTATGGCCTCAAGCAGGCTGGCTGGTGCTGGCACGAGAAGCTCGACAAGGTGCTCTCAACCAGCTGGGCTTTGAGCGACTCACCTGGTGTACCTGCGCAATGGTGTGTGACTCATCCCTGTATTCGTTGACGACATCACCATTGCGGGCAAGGACAAGGCTTGTGGGTGGTTGTAGGATGGGAGCAGGCCAACCTTATGCAGCATCCCTGCCAGCATGCAGGATGTAAACTGAACAGACATGCCCAAGAAAGAAAATAAGAGAGTGGCAGGGTTAACGTTGGGTGTGGAATGGAAGATGGAGCACCTTGTGAGTCACAGGGGATTCTAGAGCTCGTGGCCTAGAGCTCAAGACTGCTCGCATGCCTGGGAGATGTTGCCAGATTTGTTCTAAGACACAGGTTACGTCCAGGATCAGCACTCACATGTTGGGGAAAATCCTGCACCACTCAACTCACAAATAGCACACTTCAAAGTAGCAGAAAGCATGCTGTTCGCGCAACCTCACCATCCACAATCGATTCTAGCTTTTTCGGCCAATGCCATGGGCTCCTAGGTCATCCTACATGCAGGGAAAACCAAGGGTATCAGAAACCCCCAAGGGTTTTGAAGGGTGTTAACTAAGGGTAAGGGCGGAGGGTGGGCTTTAGGTATTTGAAGAGTACTACAAGGGTGTCAATATACAGATATATGTACATATAATAGAGTGATAAGTTGTAGTTTTAGAGTGCAATACTGCTTGCTTTTATCTTATATAGTTGTATATAGCAGCTTAAAGTGTATATAATGAAGATTAGAGCTGACAAAGGCTTATCAGGACCCAAAACCCTCAAGGGTCAAGGGTAAGGGTATGTAAAAGTAAGGGTAGAGGGTCACAAGGTTAACACCCTTGACAAAACCCTTACCCTTGTCAAGGGTCAAGGGTTTTTGAAGGGTAGGGTGGAGGGTCAGCCTCTCATACCCAAGGGTACACCCCTGCTTTTTACTGCCTACACGTCCCTATGCCTCAAAAGAAACACCCACCGCACCCCACATCTCCAGACAACCGTTCAGAGCGATGCGCTGACAGGTGAGGTGGACGGACTCAGAGGTACCAGATGTTCATGTCTTTTTGGCTTACGTGTTGGTTACTGACTCATTATCCACAGTCGCCCAGGCAGCACACTTTGAGACATTGTGAAGCATGCTGCTCTTGCAACCACACCGTACAAACACAAACTCGGGGCTCACTCTAGTGGTGCTCTGCAAGGTCCCGAGCAAGTCCCGAGGCCCTCAGGCCCTCCCAGTCAATCAAACACATCAAAAGTAACTGGGTCTAGTTAGTGATGCTCTCCTCGAGAAGACTGCAGAACCAATCTATGTCAATGGTGAAATGCCATACAGAGTACCTGTCAACATGCTCCACGGTTACTGCACGGTCTCCCGGGTGTTGAACTGATGCTAAGGCCCATGTCTTGAACAGAACATATGTGCCAGTGCTAGATGAGTCTCGGAACGTCACACATGACCATACATTCAATAGAATCTTGAAGATTCCACATTCCAGGCAGAACGCGCCCTATGTCTGCCTCCACAAATTTTCCTATCCTGGTGTTCCCACCCCGCAGATCTATCCAGTGCACTGTCCTGCAATCTCTCATGCAAATGGGGCTGGCTCCAAGTGCCAGTGGCCTGCTGTTCCACACAGAGCACGAGTCTTGTGGGCACCCTCGACATCAGACCTGCCCATAGGCCGATCTCAAGACCTCATCCCCACGAACTGTTCCTGCGCACTCACGCCGACCTGTAAGATCCGCAAACAATGCCCTCAGCGTCCCTCGAGATGGTGCACCCTGGATAGGGAATAGCAGGGGGTAACCCCCGGGTGTCTGAGGTGACACCCCCTACCCTTACCCCCCCCCCTCCCCCATTCATGCCTCGGCACCGGCATCTGCATAGCCTTTGGCTTGCATGACGTACTGCACTGCAATTGCCCCCCTCTAAAGTTTATGGTAATAAGGCCGCCCGTTGTGCGGGGTACTCAGCTCAGTCTATCATCATCATTTGAACCCTCCATTATGCCGGCATGCCAACTTCGGGCTAGTAACATGTTGTCGCGAGGTATGCACACCCCGTCGTGCCTGTTATATGACAATCTTGCTAACTGATTCTGTAGCGCGCAAAGTTTATGATCTACCCATCCCCGGTGCCACAAGGGTGAGATTCCGAACCGGGATCCTTGTATGCCTACATTCTGGCGAATCGACCGTCACCCTTCCATTCCTGCCGATGCGTGAGTCGACGGTTGCCTGATCTTCTGGCAGCGAACGGAGGAGGATTTGATGGGCGCACTCCGTTCATATCTCAAGAGGGTGGACATGCCGGAAGGGTTCGCGTGAGGGGATTCAGTCTGCAGGTGCGTACACGCTGTTCTCTCACCCCCGTGCAGCAGATACAAATAAGTGGCTCTTTCAATAGGGTACCTGGCCCTCGATCCATATTGGTACATGTTTGCACGCGATATAGATGGCTCGCATAATCCAATGCACGATAGCTTGCAACTGTGGGCCTTAAGCGAGTAGGTGACTTTGCATAATATTAAACCATGGTTTTGAACAAATTTATAGTGACACTCTACCGGACTGGATATTTCAGAGGTTTCGACGTGCGCATGAAGCGGACTTGGGACCTGCCGCAGAACGTACTCCTAACAAACCTCGCAAAGTTAACGGGGAGTATACACACGAGGGTGTCCACTATGAACGGTCTCCGCTTGCCAACAGCCTCAACCAGAACGATCGCGCATATCCGCTCACCATGTCCTACGAGCAGACGCGCAAACTCAGTGGACCATGCATAGGGACTAAGTTCCAGGACGAGATATCCACGCATAATGAGCTGCGTGCTGAGACGGTTGCAGTGCGTGGTCCCCCATCTGCATTGGGCATGTATTGACCGGTTTTAAAGGCCGCTGCCGAGGTTGCCATGTGGTCACTAGATGCAGCTCCTCCCCAGTTGAAGGAGCGTCTGGATGAACAAGCAAACCTGCTCAACGTGCCTAGAGTCGGATGTGAGCGTAACACGGCGTTCCCCTTCATGCAGATGAACATCGTCTCTACACAGCCTGCTGGCCAAGCAGGTTAGTACTATCCTTCAGCAGTCAATGTCATGAGCTAACTGCATTCACCCGCCTAGGTACGAAGATTAAACGTGAACTGGGCAAAGTCGGCGGGAAGCACTCCGACACTCATGATGCGGCGGGCGGTATTACTACGATGATCACGGACAGCGACATTGATCCAGAGACTGAGGAATGGGGCTGGTTTGTGATTTGCGATCTCGGTGTGGCGGTTGGTATGCAAGTGCAGTGGTCCGCTCCATAATAGTCTAATGCTAATTTTTTTGTAGAATTACGAAGGCTTATAATGGTCAACTTCTGCGGTTTGCGCGAGCACGGGGGGTTCGCACCAACCGCCAAACCGGGTTTCACGCCGAAGCCGTGGTCCCATCGGTTCACGGTGGTCTGTTACCCATCCGCGCCCATACTAGAAGGCACATCTCGATTGGCGTACGCAGCGTTACCAAACAATAGTGAGTTTCCGTTGGCTCCGGAGATGATATTACCTAGGTGCGTAAAGCTGTTCCATGTCAGTAAAAGCTGTAGCACTGAATGGGTTCCAACATTTTTTACAGGCACGATGACAATTCAACCCGGGTTAACCACGCAACTTGGTTACGCGAAGGTGCACTGTTGACACCGGCTGTGATGTTCCTTCAATGGTTCTTTCAGTCGGTTGTTCAGATCCTATACTACTTCATTCGCCAAATACCTCCTCGTCTCGACATCCAAATTGATTTCGACCGGATGGCCGAATGCTTCTCTATTAAGGACCCTAACGATCGACCGCCGTATCGCTGCTCAGCCATGGAGACTTCGGAGCGATGCGAAAGAGTTGCGTGATGAAGCTGAAGAACGGTACGAACAATTTGCTTGGCATCAACGCAAGTTCGTGCCCAATGGCGTTCATTTGAAGCTCGGTCAGGAGGGTACGTGTTCTATATCTTGTCCAACTAATAAACATCTGAACAGTGTTTATGTATAGCACGACTGCGAGCTAAATCTCTAGCTCTCTCGGGCACATGGGGAAATAACACATCCAAACGCGCTAATGCGAACGCGAATGCCTCGTCCTCTCGCAAACGTGTCCACAAGAGAAACCCGAGGAAGCGTACGTAATGATGTTTGCTTGATGCGACCTACAACGCTGACCATCTCTAACAGGCTCACAAGGCAACACCTTGGGTACACGCTCCACCACTACATCGGGTTGCCGCAATGCGCAAATGTCTCACGTTGAGATATCTCCGCTTTCCACCGCTCATCGCCGCCGTTACGTCAGCCTGTCTTCGCTACCTGTCGTTCAGGACCCCGACAACGAGGGCGGCGAGTGGACTGATATGGACGTGGACGATGTGGACGATGAATACGACAGTTACGACTTGCAATGGGGGGAGGAAGGGTCCGAAACCAGGCAAGGTATGACCGACAAAGACTGGGATGAGGAGATGGATATAGACACACAAGAGGATCGTATGGATGTTGATGGGCCCCCTTCGAGGAGGTCCCCAGAAGATGTATCAAGATCCTCGCTGCGCAAACGAAAGCGTTAGTGCTCGTTGGCGAATATTACGCGTTTGTGTACCCACCTGTCACCATTGTTCTCTAGGGCCTGTAGTTATGTCTCCGGAAGACTCGTCGGACGATGAGGTCCATATGGATGACAATGACTATGAAGAAGATGCAATGGTTCCATCGGCCAAAACCAACAATGTAACGTGTAAGTTAGATATGATTATTCAGGACGTCCCCGCCATGTGTCCGTACATCTGTTGACTTTAATGCAGCGTACCAACCATTACTGCAATCGTTCTCAGCCGTGGCCCTGCGGAGTCAGCTCGCGGTATACTCCTCTATGGCAGACAACGTGGAACAAACCCTTTCTGAAAAGCTCTTGTCGGGATCCCAAGCGCTGGACGAGTTCTTAAACCAGTATGAATCTGCCTCGAGATTCAGTCCCGAACTTGCATATGCTTTAGATCGCGTCTGGCCTAGTCTTCGTGACCACGCCCGCGCTCTTCAATGTTTCGACCTTCGCATTGCGCTAGAACGTCGGCGCTACATGTTGGCGAATGCCATCGCTTGGCGCTGGCTTACCGAGGATTGTGTTGCCCGGTGCAAAGACATTATCTCTTTACTTGTCGTCGACGCCCAGGGACTTCAACGATCTACCGACTGGTTTACACGGCTAGTTCGCGACATATTTCAGTCCTACCGCGCTCGCTGTGCAGCTACGCTCCATGCCAGAGATTACCTCCCCAACATTAGCAACCCTGATCAAGTCTGGGACCTCCGTGGTTATCATCGTGCTGCATCATGTCCTATTGCGATGCTCACATGCGACGAAGTCCTTGATTTGCTCGCTTGTTGGCTGCACTTTCCTACGAACACGCGTCGTATCTCAGCAACATTTGTCACTCGCCTGGTGGAGGTCACCGGCAATGTGGACATCCTCCTTCTCAATACCGTGTGGCACGCTCATCAAACTGTACAAATCTACCGTACTAGGATGTAAGGGCAAAGAAACAGG
>AYKW01000053.1:0-13205 GCA_002760635.1 Ganoderma sinense ZZ0214-1
AGCCGCTGCAAGTGCGCCGATGGTTCAAGACGACGAGGCAGCGAGTCCGGAGTGACACCGGCTGCTATGGGATGCGGGGAAGAAGCGTGCATGAGGATAGTAGCTGAGGACGAAGACTCGAAAAGGTGGTGGTGAGTGGCTTTGAACGGCGTGGTCTTCCACTTACTTATTCATCGTTACAGTGGCCCGTGCACTTTTGCACACGCACAGACCATCACTGCGAGCCGGAACAGAACACGGGCACGGAGATGCGGGAGAGGGCGTGGAGTCCGGAGCACGCTTGGGGCGGGATTGTAGTTCAGGAGCCAGCCGTGGTCGGTAGCCGAGGCTGGGGGTTTCGCCGATCAGACACCGCGCGCAAACGCGGTGCGAACGGGATGTTGTGCCGGGTAAGCTTATCATCTCTTTATTGCTTCGGACTGGCTTCTCTTGACGGATCCGTTGTGCTAACATTGGCGGGTTCATGACCGCCGGCCAGACAGCAAACCATATTGAAGGGCCGAACACACGGTGCATGAACACGACATATAATGGTACTTCGGATATGGGCTACTGGTCCGTGGCAGGTCAAGACTCAAGATTTGTTGACTGTATACTATGTAGGTATGTTCGATGCTCTCCTGGTGTGCAGCCTCTGGAACAGCATTAATGTAAGCTAATGTAAGGCACGGTGTAGTGACTACGATCATCGAGTCACCCCGAGCGCGAACTTCACAGCCGCCCCGCCAGTCCACCGATAACCCGTCCCCAACACAAAATATCCTACCCTACCCGCCGCCTAGTTGTCCCACTCAGCAGGGACGTACTTCGGAGTCCTCGGATCAGTCTTGGGGTGGCGGGCGCGAAGTTGCACGGGTTTGTCATGTACCGGTACCAACACGCACAGCCAATGTCCTCTCAGCCACCCGGACCCTTGCGATGCGCGCACTTGAAACTTCGGGGCGGGGGCGAGGTGCTCGGTGTTGACAGAGGCCGTCAGGCGTTCATCCTCCATCATCCGGGCGAACCTCAGGATCCCTGACTCCCATCAGTACTCAAGGTGCATGAGCGCAGAAACCCCGCCACGGATGTTGCTGAGGTTCTGGAAGGGGATGTCGGGCGGCCATCCGACGAGCTTGAGGCCGTGCTGGAGCACGACGGACTCGATGTAGTCCTCGACCATCCAGTACATCCCCGCCTCGTCGTCTCCGGTTAATTCGCCTGCAGCGCGATGGTGAGCACTGTTCTTACCACGGTGGAGGAGCGGGATGTTACTCACGGAGCGTATCATCCATGCTCTCTCGCAGGTGTCCTCGGACGCAGCCCCGCCTGTCGCTGTACTGCGGCTTCATCCGGGGGAGCGTAATACCGATGGCGAAGGCAGACGGAGACCGGGGATAGGGCGCGGAGGGGCGACGCGGATCGGAGATGCGAAGCGCATGTTGTATCGAGTCCGCTGCAAGCGTTGGTTCAGCCACGCCCGGGAATCAGAAGGCGCGGGATGTGGTGTGGTCGAGGGTGAAATGAAGATGCTCAGGCTAAGCTGGTAAGGCAGCCTGACGTCGAGCGTCCCGTTCCTAAATACGACGACCTTGTCGACTAATATCATGGTGGCTCAGTCGGCACAAGCCAGCACGGATAGATGTCAGTGGCTGCAGGTATGGGTAGCGGTTGGTGGATTGTGGCACCGGCGAATGGGTTGTGCTTTCGGTAGGTTCGTGCTGGCTCTCTTCACGCAGTCTCTGTAACTGAATGCGCGGTTTTCCGGAATTCTAGAGCGGCGGCGAGTCTATCAGCCCTCGGGACTTGGCCGCGGCTTGGGTAATCAGAAACTTGTGCTTGAACCATATTCCACAATGTGCGCGCGCCATGATCCGTCATAATGTAAGTACTTCCGGGGAGCGGCGACACTCCAAAGCCACATTCCGAGCGGCATCTAGGCCTGCTCTTGGCACTGATTAAGCCCTCGTAATTTTATCCTGCGCGTTTCAGAGCTCGGACTAGCGAGAAGTGAGTGTGAGGGGAATCCGTGCGCAAGCAGTGAACCACTGCATGCCCTCGGTTTCCTCCCGCATTCACTTCTCAGAGAGTAAATAAATGTAAGATGTGCTCACCATGTTTTCACGTCGAAAGTCTCAACCCTGAGTGACTATGAACGCAGCGAGATAAGATGAAACAGATCAAACCCCTGAGCAGTGCGGGTAATGGCTGGAGTCAGCCGGCATGAAGGTGTGCTGTGAAGAAGGTTAGCCGGCAGTCGAGGCACTGCAACGAGCGGCCTCGACATGGATGATTGAATTAAGTCCCATTATTACATACAGCTTACCGGGTCGCGGAGCCCTTCACCTGGCCGGTGTGACGTGCAGCGGGGGTCTATCAGCCCATGCCCTGCTCGAAGGCCGGTCTTCCACTCCCACTTTCCCCCACCTGTCGCTGCCCTATCCTCCGAGTCCTCACGCCTTATCGCGATCGCAGACGCAGTCCGTTCTGTGTCATGCTTGCTGCCTACCGTTCACGGTAAGTTCATGGTCCACCATTGTCTTTTTCCATCGCGACTCACCTCACTGGCAGGTGTGTACATCCTGGCCGGGATTGCAACCTGGAGGGTTGGCCCATGGACGACCACGCGAGAGCACGGTGAGCATCACATTTTGCTGGCTAATTGATTTGCGTTGATTTCTCACGCCGCGGTCTGTCTGCAGACACGGAGCACGCTCGACATTCTTTCCACGGCGATCATCAAGCTGCCATCTGAGGTACAGTTGTTCGCGCATGAACGCGGTCCCGGCAGGCATAACATCTCATAACATGCATATTGGATGTGCGGTACGTGATCTGATTTTGATTGCTATTTTACAGTGCTAATACTCTAGCTCAGTGCACGCGGCGGGCGCTGGCCGAGGAATACCACCGGCGGCACACCGATATGGAAGCCATAGACACACTCGAAATGGCGGCGGGAAGACGAGCCCATCGCTTCCACGAGTACGTCAACAGTACGCCCACGGGTAAGGCCTCAGGCCTCGAGAGGGGCGGCACAGGATGGACGAGTCTGCGCGGCTGGCCAGGATTCTTGATGCACGCTGGTTGCTGGCTCGCACAGATAGCCCGGCAACACACACCGACGAGAGGACAGAGGTACGTTGTTTTCTCTTCAGAGCACTCCGAGCGAGACTGACCTTGGAGCTTTGCAGCGCTGAGCGCACGCGGGCTCTGACTTGGCGGCCGGCGGATAAAGATCGCGCTCGCAAGGTTCTTGCGAGCGCACTGGCCGGGAACTGACCACGGGAGACGGATGCGATCGTCTCAGGACGGGGGTGCGAAGACGGACGAGCGTGGGCCGCCGGCCCGAGCTCTCGATGGCTGGTTCAAGGCTTGCGGCGAGGGCGGAGTACGAGTTCTTTCGGGGAGGCGACACGCATCACGCACAGACGCGGAATGACAGGTACGTACCTTTCTTCATGAGCTTCGAAGCCGAGGCTGAGCTCGGAGATGCGCAGAAGACGACGGGCGGGGTATTGGAAGCGGACTTGGCTCCCAGCGGACAAGGATCGCGCTCGGGCACTTGGACAGGGTGGCAACAGATGGAGATGGCGGACTCAGGTACGTACCAGTTGAATCTCCTGCTTTGAGGTCTCCCTAGAGCTGCTGCGTGCACCTAGTCGGCTCGCGGACATCCTGCTCCCGTCGGAGAGCAGATACCAACCTGTCCGCGTTGTCTCGACACGCTGGCGAGGGTGTATGGGGGTGCAGCTGGCGGATTTGCGGCTCGAGGAAGACGCACCGGCGGGGCACTTGTACGGGACACGGGAGATGGCGGCGTGGCAGACTGGGACTCACCTGGAACATGGCTCGCCGGCGGTGGCATCCGGCGAGTGCGAGGCGTGATTGGCAGGTACGTGCTATCGCAATCTGACGTTGCGAGAGCTCTGGGCGATCATTCTGCGCAGAGAGCGTTGATGGGAGATACGTGGGGGACGAGACCGTGGTGGTAGACTCCGGCGCAGGACTTGGTGGGCGAGCCGCTGGCAGAATACTTGGACAGAAGATGGCAGACGGACTCACCCGGACATTCTCGCTGGTGGCATCCACGAGCCTCACTCGAAGGTCGAAGAGAGGTACGTACCGCTGCAAGGCATCTCCGTGAACTCCGTCCGTGCCAGCGTGTGTGCTCCGAGGGCGAATCCGGCAGGCGGGCTGCGTTGAGCTGGGTTGAGGGAGTGCTGAAGAGCTGAGGGCGTGCGGACTTGAGGCAGACGTCCGAGTTGTGTGTAGCACGAGAGTGGAATGGGAGGTGGTGGTGCAGAGCAGAGAGACGCGTCGGAGGCAAGACGCGAGCTGATCGGATGTGCGTGATAAGCGCCGGAGGACTTGTCTCCTCATCCCTCCTCGAATCCACCTTGGTGCGCCCCCCCTACACGTCTCTACTACCCACTACACATCTCTAGCTACCACTAGACACCTATACGACCCACTAGACACCCTAAGTCCACAATAATCAACGGCCTTTTTCGACTCTTCCTCGCGCACGCATGCACCCGGCCCGCCCGCAACACGAGGCTACCAGACGCTGCCAAGAAATATATTTCGGCTAAGCTACCACACGTGCGCAGCATCACGTTCACCTCGCGGAGGTCCCCATGCACGAAGCCGTGCGCGTGCAGCAGCCGCACCGCCGCGCGCAAGTCCCCCAGCTCTGCCCGTTTGACGGGCTTGTACTGGGGCTCCGGCGTGAAGTCTTCGTCATCATACAGGTACCGGTCCACGCGGCGCCCGAGTGTGTTCGAGTGCCACCACCAGAGCATGCGTGCGTCGGGCGGGAGGGTCTCCATCACGATCATGAGGAGCCCGGGCACGACCTCCCCGGCCCAGTACAGCTGAGGCGCGAGCGGGCGTGGGGCGCCGGAGGAGTCGGTGTGCGCAGCGAGGAGACGATGCGCGGCGACGCTGTACTCCGGGACGAACTTGACGTGCACGGGCAGCTCACGATCGGACGACTCGGGGTCGTCCGTACCGTGACGCACGGGGAGCGTCAGTGTGCCGGTAAAGACGTAGCTGTTCTGGCCCCGAGTGACGCGTTCGAGAAGAGAGAGGTGCACGGGCAGCGGGGCGGGCACTGGCATGAGGATGGCGGGCCGGGGGAGGAGATGGGGGCGGCATGTGTGGTTGGGTGGCAGGAGGTGTGCACCGACCTGCACTCTGGTGTACATCTCGCGCAGCATGCGCGCAGTGTTGCGGATGACGCGGACCTTGGCGGCGACTGCGGCGTCACTGTGCGCATCCGAGTCGGTCGTCGACATCCAGCGCGAAGTCGCACAGATGGGTGCGATAGATCCTGTCGGCGAAATACGCTGCGAAAATTCGGATGGCGGCACCCGCTGTCCCGATGACTAGGCAGGGAGAGCAGGTAGCCTCGTGGATGGGGGCACGCTGATGGAGGCCGCAGGTATAGTCAGAGAGAGAGAAATACAGCTGACGGCCCGGGCTATGTTCTGGCTTACCCCTGTGATCAAGATTGTATCCCTATATGCAATCATGCTCTCCTGCATACCCCATTCTTTTCTCTTCGGATTCCGATCTCGCACAGACGTCAGCCTGTCGTCCGCAACAACATACAGGGCGGGGATTCCGCAGGGCGTGGGGCACTCTGCTTCGATTTTGATCCTTGGCAATGGCCCTCCACGTCTCCCGAAGCCGGTCAGTTTGACTTGCACCTTGAGGGTTGGATCGTCGAACAGCAGCTGGAGCACCTTACCGAGGGCCACTCCGTGTGCAGATGCGTTCTCCTTCGACTCCGAGTCAGGACATCCTGCTTTCAGGCCGTTTAAAGCGTCACGCAGTTGCGCCATGAAGAGATGTGTGTCCAACACATCGTCCTCGCCAATAGCGTCGCAGACCATGGCATCACCCGCTGCCACGACACTCCCTGCATTCCCCTCCTCCTCGTGGTTCCCGCCCGAGTCGCTGAGTGGGACGTCCTGCAAGCCCCGTTGAAGAGCGTTTTGCGCGTATGCGAAGGCGGGCTCGTAAAGAGCGGCCATCCGAGTCTGTCAAAAGCATAAACGTAAGGATAGTAGCGGACGGGGACGACGGACTTGGCCCGTACAAGTATAGAGTTGTCCTTGTCGGTATCACTACCATCGGAGTCCGGGTACCACAACTCCTCCGAAACCGGCTGATAATCCAAGATGTACATTCAGCGTACTGAGTAAACAGCGAAGCCGCGTGTGAGCGTGCGAGAATCTCACAAACCGACGACTCACTTTGTTCCGCATGCACCCCGGTGTCGAAGCGGACCTTTGTGGCTGAGAACAAGCGGGGGTAAGAGCAAGAGCAAGAGTAAGGCGCAACGGCTGTACGCGTGGCAGGAAAACGGTACATAAGTGGTCGGTGCGAGTATTGAACGGAACCAAATACCTACGCTGGGTAGCTGGAGTCACGAGATACAGCTGGACCTCGAGCTCGCCTGTCGCGGTGGAGGCGCCAGTGCCACTGTGCAACCTCTTCCACAAGGTGTCGTCGGTGTCGACGGGTTCGGAGGTAAGGTAGCGGCCCTTGTTGCAATACCACGCCTTGGCATCCTCCCGGAGCGACGACACGTCCGAGTCGTCCTTGCGAACAAATGCTGTGCTCTACGAGTGCCAGGGAGAACCGTTAACCACGTACACGCATTGATATTAAAGTTGAAAATTATGAAATTAGGGGTAGTCAGAGTGGGCGATTCCGAGGGGATTCGCGAGATCAATTCGGGAGGGGATCTGGGGAGAGGGAATCTGCAATTCGTAGGGAATCGCGGAGGATCGTTGAACCTCCTCTGGAGGAGGTTTGCCCCCCAGAATCACGATTCCCTTGACTGGATTCCCCTGCACCAGGGAGCATGCGAGTCAACAGGCACTTAAGGGAGAATCGCGATTCTGGCTTGACACCAGAATCCACCCAGAATCCACCTTTTGCAGGTGGGGTGGTCGGAGCACATGCGAGATTTCCCTGTGGGTTCGCTGACGATGAATCGCCTCAGAATCCCCGTACCGAATCCACGGCGAATCGCTATAACTGACCACTGCCAGATCTCTCCGGCCGCTTTGCAGGCCACTGGCATACGCGTGTACTACTGGGTTCCAGTTCCAGCGGCAGATGTTAATGCTCACCTTGTCGGTTATCCAACGAAGGATCGGGCCCCAGTGGTCGTAGTAGCCCCGGCGCGGGGCCTGCATCCATCTGCGACCCTTTTCGAGGATGGCAGTGACCGAGTCGAAATCGCCGGATCCCAGCTCGATCGTTTCGTAGAATGGGTGAAAGTTCATCACGAACGGAACAATTATGGGGGTGGAATGTAGAGCCTGAGGTGGATGGGGGTCAAGCATTGTGGAAGGACAAGGACAACAGGGGGCAATGGAGAGGACGAGAGCTGGCAGGTCAGCCAACGCCGCGATGCCGTGAATAGAGTTAACGTTACCAAAAGCGAGTCGAGCCCCGGGACCGTGATGGGAACTTACGTGGTGTCGCCCACCAAGTTAGCAGTCGCATCTCCCCCAATGCTAACCATGGTTCGGAGCGAGGGCGCGACAGCGCCCAAAGTCTCAACGCGTCACGGGCCGGGGCTTCCGAGATTCTCGGACACGAGCTGGTTGGCTGCCTGACTGCTCCCGAGCAGAGTTTCTCTCGACTCGCTCTCCCTTGCGCTCGTCCATCCGACTCGATCGTGCCCCGTCCAAGAGCTCATCCAGGCTGTTCTCGCAGGCTGTTCTCGCGTCGTTTTTCCTTGTTAGGCGCCTGTCTTCCCTCGTTTTGCACGCCTCCTCCGCCTCTTCCACGCCGTTTCCCAGCTGTTTCCCGCCCGTATGCCACTCTCAGCACGCTTCCAAACGTTTCAAAACGTCTTGCAATGTCCAAGTCAGCCTCAAATCTTCCGTCGTATGCATCGTTCCGTCCTCGGTGAGTTCATTTTCCTCGACTCGACTGTTCCCTTCGCCTGCAGCCAACTTCCTGCACCGGGCACCGCCCATCAAGCCTACCGGCACGTTCGCTAGTCTTGTGCAAGCGAAGGCGAGAACCACCCGCGTGCATCTGTCGAGTTTGGCGCGGTGGACGAACGATCCTCTTCCCCCCGTGAACGGCTCGATCAAACCCGCCATCCTCCCGACCTCGCGCCAGGCACTGAGCGCTGAGCAGCAAGCGTTCACGCCGCCACCAACCACTTGCCAACCTCGAGCACGCTGCCGCTACAGCCTGCCTTCCAGCCCGTGAGTGTTTTTTTTGTCAAATCACGCTTCTTTGATGTCACAGAGCGTCCGACTGACCCTCTCGGGTGACAGTATCACAAACCCAGCCGGCGAGGACGCGAACTGCATCTCTCACGGCCACGGACACTCTCGCACGGCCCGGGAACCAATGAGCACCCACAAAATGGCGCGTACGGGCACAAAGTGCCATCCTGCAACCAGGTGAACACGCCACTTACGGCGGCGGCGGCAGCGTAGCCGCAGAGCGACTTGAAGGCGAGCAGCCTCCTCGTGCGAGGTAAGGGATCCGCTTCGTTTCCTGTCAGCACGCTCCATCTGTGCCTAATAGAGTATTCAGTACACCACACAAACACGTCCGAGATGTCCGAGGCCCGTTCGCCATTGAACAGTGCAGATTTTGAACGTTGGCCAAACCGCGTGTTCGACAGCACCATACCACCGTCCACCCACGACCGCGCTCTCATGGAGCGGTTGTCGGGAAGGCACATCCATGCCGGGAAGACGGGCACGGATGGGCCTCGAACGCAGTGCGGCACGGTTATGGAAGCGGCAGGCGGGGGCTTACGCCGCGATTTATAGGCACCACGCGAGTAAGTCCACCGTTACTCGAGCCCAGTCCCTCGTGATGACTTCTAACGTGCACTCACGCAGTGCCTATTCACCTCATAAACGAACGGGGCCGGTTTCGCCGCGATCCAAGAAGGCTGAGAAAATCGCTTGAAGTGCGATTTCATGGTAATTCGGAGAGCGCGCCCACCGGCGCCGGCTCTCCACAAGCAATCCAGCTGGGCGGACACCTCCGGCGAGGTGTAGAGTCTGTAGGCGGGCTGTCTGAGACGTTTGGAGGCCGCTCGCCGCTGAACTGCGTGGATCTCGAAGTTCAACTCGGACGCAGTCTCGCATGGGCGCTATACCGCCGGACACCTGCCGTCGCTTCGTCGCGGCACGGGTGTCTGGAAGGGATATCCCTGCCGTCAATACCGGCACGGACGAGCCTCGGACAGACACGGTGCAGGACCGGCCTTGAAGCCGTGGGGGAAGGTTTATGGCGCGCTTTTCGGGCGCCGCTCGAGTAAGTTCGCCATTACTCGAAGCCAGTCCCTCGGAGCGTGTTCTCACCTGCACTTACACAGTCCCTGTTCACCGCCGCAACGAACGCATGCGGTTTCCCGACGATCCGACGCGGTTGAAAAACCCGCGTTTCGCACGATTTCATTAAATTCGGATACGCGGCCACGGACTTGGCGACGCCGCACGAGCGACACGGCCGGCAGGGTGCTTCCGACGCGGTGAGCGGCCGTACAAGACGTTCTGGGCCGCCGGAGGGCCGTTCTCGAAAATAGCACTAGGGCGGGATGTCGACGGGCAGCTGGGGCGCCGCCAAGCCACCATCTTCGCAACTCGAGCACAAGGCTCGGACTGCGCCCGCCACGACTCCGACTCCAACGCGTCTCGACCCTTCATACGCAAGCAATGAACGCACGGACGTAGACCGCGAACTGCACGCAACGCCAGCAAGATGCGCCCCGCCTTCTCGGGCAATGCGGGAGAGGGGAGGAGCAGGAAGGACATACTGCGTCCCGAGCACGTCAAGGCGGGATGCCGACGGCTCGCACACTCAGTCAGCGACCACGACCGCCAGCTGCTCGCGTTTGGGACAAGTGAGAGCGGGGACACGCCGCTGCGGTGGCGAGCGGTCCTGAATTATAGCAGTAGCCGCGGGGAGGGAGAAGCGTCTCCGGCCATCAACCACGGCTCGGGCCGCCAACCATGTCTGCGACGCGACGAAGGGAGCCTCGGACGAGCCTGGAACCACCGCAGTCGCGCTCGGAACAGCCGTCGAGGAAAGAGACGGGCCGCATTCTCAGTGCGCGTGGTAAGTAAATCGGGCATAACTCCCGCGCGGCGGCGCAGATCGCATTCTCACCACTTGTACAACAGTCTACTTTCGTTTTTGCGACGAACGGTGGCAGTTTGGCGACCCTCCGCCAGGATCCGAAAAATCGCCCTTCGGGCGAGTTCATTGCACTCCAAAAGTGCGTCCCCCGAAATCGCCTTCCAGCCCTCTTTCCGGCTGTGCGAACGCTTCGAACGAAGCATACGGTACATGGAGAGGCCGAACGAACCGTTCGCCACGACCGGGGAAGCGGTTTGAAAAGAAATATGTGTTTCGGTCGTGCCACGGCCATGGACGGACCCCGGGCCCCGCCCAATACTCAAGTTCCGGCACCAGTCCGCCGCCACAGCTACCGTACCCGCCATCACCCAACCGGACTGAGATAGCGACGCGCGGCAGTCGTGGCTGCGAACGTCAATAACGGCCGTCTCGACGCTTCCGAGGGCAGCAGTGAGCACCAAGCTAGCGAGGAGCGCATCCGGCCTCGGACGCTTCGGGACGACGCAGCAGCCCCCAACGTCGACCGCCATGGCGTCGATGCCACCACTCAAGTATCTAGGAACGCGATTCCTGACGCTGCGCGGTGCTGCCATCAAGAACGGGCAGCGAGCGGCGGAGGCGGGGGACTGGCCGAGGGCAGCCCTTCGCTGTCTACGACGACAGGCCGGGACCCGCCAGACACGACGCTGCCACTATCAATAGAACCCCGAGCTACGGAGACAAGGCGGCTGCCCCCGCAGGAGACATGAGCGGCGAAGAGCTGCAATGGCTCGTCAATCCGCCAGGTAAGCGAATCTAGGGCATCTCGCCAAGAGCGAGCACTCATGGCCCGGGACAGACTCGTTTTCACAGGCCATCGATGCCGCGAGGGCTGTCGGCTTCGTCAAGGTTACAGAAGATCCCGAAGATCTCACAGATGGTGACTTCAGGGTGCTGCAACCAGCGCGCCAGACTCTCCAAGCCCGGGCTACATACTCCCGAAACACGATGCACAGCCTCGCGAAACATGAGCTGTACCTCGCCAGACCCAGATGACATTGAACACCTTGCGTCACACTCGCAAGGCGTCAGCGGGCATCCGAGCCGCAGCCTACACCTTCCCCGATGCTCCTCGTTACCTCCCCGTCAACCTCCAACGGATCGTGCGGACTGCAACTCATCAAATGGATAGGATATCCGAGACGGAGAAGCGAACGCTAGCCACTACATCCAGCCACGACCAATTCGACGCGACGTGCATCTCCGACAGCAGACATCAAGACGCCATCACTCAACGTCTACCTGGAGGCCTGCCTCCGTGACGTTCGCCGGCAGCCGGGATTGAACGCAAGGTGAGAGCACCATAAAGGGCCCTCCGCCATACGGAGCATACTGTAAACGTGTCTCTCGCTAACTTAACAGTCGGCGTGCGCTCTTCGTTGGGCAGCCGAGAGAGGGACGAGCCGGCGTATGCGTCTGCCCGACTCCGAGTCGGGGATGTCATCAGACGCGGCGAGGATGGTTTCAAGCGAGCCGCGACGGTCGTACGAGTGCACGGGCCTGGCTCGCAAGGACTGGACAATGGGGACCGGCTTGCGAGGACGAGGACCGGATGACGGGGATGGACTCGCCCGGCGAGTGCTGCCGTGGCGATGTTGTACGTAGACTGTCTGTTCAACGGTCCCCGGAACGGGGACGTCAATATATTTCTTGCCGGCAACAAACGCACTGCGTGACGTACTGGATGCGGTGAACCATGCTGTGGGGCCGGAATGAAGCAACCAAGAGCGACGGTAAGCATGTAACTTTATACTTAGGGCGGATAAATGTACTTACGCGTGGTTAGGCACCCCCAACGTGGCCCAGAACGCTGTGCTAAGAACAAGATTAGAGCCTCGCCCGATGCTTACGAGGGGATCACGTACGTTCGGCAGTCCAAATGCGTGTTGCCGCCCCGGTGGTCATGAACAGAAACCATGAGTTAGCGGTGTTCTTGTCAGCACGATAGCTAACTTACTTTTCAACGACAGCGCCGCCGACCCTATCTGGCACGCTGTAAATAAATGTTTGTAGTCAGCGCCGTTCAACAACTCGGACTCGAACATGACAAGATCGGCAACGAGCCTCGGAGCGGTGAGCGGCACGACAAGGCACAGGCTTGATTTTGCCAGTTTAGGGACACCGGAAAAGAAGAACAAGCTCACCGGGGATTAAACCAGTGACTCGGGCAGCTCCCGCAAAGTGTGCCGATTAGGTCGAGGTGCGAACCACCGGCTGTCGATTACTTATGCGAGGACTGTGGCCGGACGGCGAGGACGAGCTTGAAGACTCGAGAAGGCAGCGGTGGTGAGTGACTCGAACAGCCCTTGCCATGCACTTACATATGCTTTACCGCAGTGGCCCGTGCACTTTGCACACGCACAGACCCTCCCGGCGAGCCGCAAGCCGAAGGCGATCACGGAGATGCGGGGTTGGGTGTGTAGCTCTGGGCGCGCCTGGGGTCGGATGTGGTTTAGCAGCCGGGTATCATTGTGAGCCGAGGGTGGGACACCGCTGCTCAAAAACACGGCATGAACAGGATATTGTTCCGGGTAAGCTTATCATTTGTTTGTGTAGGCGTGATCCATCCTGGCTAACTCCTGCACTCGTAAGATGCTTGTCTATGACCTGCCAGAATGGTCGCGGGCTACCGGTCTCGGTTCTGGACTTGTGCCGCGGCTGCATGGATTTCAGACGTTCTCCCGATGCGTGAGTGCGGAGTGGGTCTACAATAAGTGGTGTAAGCTAAGGTACAACATTACAGGGCAATGACAACGACAGTAAAGTCCAATCGATTAAATCGCCACCGCCGCGGGGCTGACAATCTCTCCCCAACCCCCTTCGCCGGAAGATGCTACCCTGCCCAGTGCCCAGTGCCTAGTCGTCCCACTCAGCAGGGACGTACTTCGGGGTCTTCGGACCGGTCTTGGGGCGGCGGAGTGGGAGGTCGTATGGGTGCGTCTTGTAGCGGTAGCGGCCACAGCCAATGTCCTCCCGGCCGCCCGGAGACTTGCATTGTGCGTACTTCGGAGCGGGGGCGAGGTGTTTCGCATTGAGCGAAGCGGCCA
>AYKW01000054.1:0-12661 GCA_002760635.1 Ganoderma sinense ZZ0214-1
TTGTGCTGCAAGTATGTGAGCTCGCTTTCTTGTGAGAACGGTGTGGGGAGCCACCGAGCCTCACAGTTGCGTTGGATGCGCCGCGAGGGCTCAGCCTTTCGAGCCGAGAGTGCCACCACCTGTAGACGCAGACGACAAGCGGACATGTGAGCTCCGCTCTTGTGTGAGCACTGCCGTGCCGTAGGTCCCGTTCGCCACCGTTTGTGCTTGCATGTACCGCATTCGACCGACTTTCAATAGCCCTATGCACTCCGGCCACAAGGAACATGCGGATGCGGGCTCAGCATCTGTGCGAGCACGCTGCAGCGGACGGCACCGACAGCAGCTGTATGCGCCGAAATGCTTCCATTCCGACTGTTGGGTGGCTCCGCTGTGGGATGAGCGGCGAGCCAAGGCCGGGAGTTGCATTCCGGATGCTCGCCGTGCGGCCGAATTGATGCAATATCGGCGGCGAAAGACGGAGCGAACGTCGGCATATTGGCTGGCACGGGCACGGGCAGGGACGTAAACGTAAATCGCTGCAGGGACCCACATTGATCGGCGATGCATTAGCCACAGGTGCGTAACAACTGAAATCAAATGAACGCACGGGGCCGCTATGGAAGTTTGGTTCCGGTGGCACGACGGACTGCGCCCGCGTTTGAACACAGGCTGGGGCGACGACTGGTCCGTGCGTGGGGAGGGTAAGCTGTCGAGGGAGTATTTAGAGGGAGGGGCGAGGAAGGGAGGAGCATCGTCAAGCTTACTTCCCGAATCCCCACTGTCCTCCGAGTCGACGGCCGTACGCGTGCGCCCTTGCGATCGCGAGCTCCTGTCTTCGCCGTCTTCCGGCTCTGACTTCGACGTGTAAGTACGGTTCGACTTTTCGGTAGACTCGTCATGTTGGACTCACCGCTATTGCATATTATCTTTGTAGGGATGGGAGAAGGGATGCCGGCTGGTCTTGCAGCTCGCCAGAAAGCAGTCTCGCATCGCGTTCGTGTAGGTACTTTTGTATTTGTGTCGAGGCCGTCATGATTTTACACGGGATCAGAGAGGGCGCCGGTGCGAGAGGGGAGTGTGCGGACGCCGGCGCAGAAGCAGTGGTAAGCGGGGACACGGAGAAGAATCGGATGGAGCGAGGATATGAAGGAAGCCCCGATTCCACTGAGAATTGGCTTTGCACCAACAGGCAGAACCGGGGATGGCGAGCAGAGTGTCGCGTTCACGAAGCTAATTTTAGACTCACCATATGAACGACGCGTATCCTTCTATGCCGCACTGCAGGGGCCGTCACCCCATACCGATAGAGCGTGTCTCGACACGGTCACATGCCCGCGTCGAGCTGCGTGTCAACCGTGTGCGTCAATCCTCCCTTGCCTCGAACATCCAAGAGAACGTCGATACTTTCCTCACACGCGTAGCACGGAAATGAAGCATGTGTGCAGATGGTTGCGGAGGAAGAGAGACGGTGGCGTCAGACCGGGACGCACGCACATAAGGTTTGGCAGGCTATCTGGAAGAATCCCATTATGTAAGCGAGTTCTCCCCCGAGCCCTATGTCGACACCCGCTGCCGCATGCCCCTCGTCTCTCCCCTCCAGCCCCATCGACCATCCTCGATACCAACAATCGCAGCCTCCCAACATGGCCGCGCACACCCTCGCCGCGCGATCCCCTCCCGAGCTCCCGATCGAGGTCTGGCAGCTCGTCATGGACGCCGTCTGGGACGCCACAACCTACAGCACCTTCTACTCCAACCAGGCCGACTACCGCTCCTGGGCCCTCGTCTCCCGCGCCTGGCGCACCTGTGCTCAGGCCGTCCTCTTCCGCACCGTCGAGCTCCCCGACCCTGTGCACCTCCGCCGCTTCGCTGCGCTGCTCGGGTCCACGCCACACCTCGCTGTGTACGTCCGCGTGCTCCGCGCGTACAGCCGCGACCTGCACACGCACGACAACGTCCTCGCGCTCCTCCCGTCCGTCCTCTCGGGGGACGTGCTGCCGAACCTCCGCTCGCTCCTCGTCACGCGTGTCACCGAGCAGGACACATGGCATCCGCACGCCTCGCGCCCGCCCAGCGACAAGGAGCTCGCGTACATGCCCCTACTCACTGACAGCGCGGAGAATGGGGGCGGGAGCTTCACACGGGGGCCCGAGGCGCACTTCGCGGGGGGTCTCGGAGCTGTACCTGTCGTACGTAACCTTTGAGACGTTCGGCGCGCTCGCGCAGACTCTGCACGCGCTGCGGAAATTGCGCTTGCTCTCCTGCCTCGAGGTGCGGTGGCGCGCGCTCGGGGCTATGCCGGAGTGTCTTGCATGGAAGGGCGAAGAGGAAGGCGGAGGCCGGGGACAGGGTCAGGTACAGGGGCAGGATGCGTTTCTGCCGAAGCTCGAGGACCTGACGGTGCGTCTTTTCATTTCATTTTCTCCCCCCCCCCGATGATGAGCCCCACGGGGATGCACACCCCAACATGGGTGGTCGCGCGCGATAGCCCGTTTGCTAGGGCGGACACTGACCAAAGTGATATACACACCAATATTGCAGATAGCGTACATGGACCTGCACGGCGTCGAACGGCTTCTCTCCGCGCTCGGGGGACGTTCCACCGCGCTCAAGGGGCTCTACATCGACTGCCCGCACTACTGCCCCGTGACGTTTTGGGACCCGCGTAAGTCCCCTCCCGCCCCGCCTCCCGGTATTCCATCCAGAAGTTGCAGCCGTTTGCAAAATGGTAGTCGCGTTCGACGAAAACTCGTCCAGGAGACGCCCAGGGCCTGTCTTCTTCATTGTATTGTTGCGCGTCGGGCGGAAGTGGTTGCGCGGTGGTAAATGTTGCAGTTCTTTGACCTCGCGCACCACTTGCGCGCATGACTTGACGTCTCCCGCCCCCCCCTCTTGCTGTGCTTCTCGGCATGGGTTGTTCCAAGTATCATCGTCGGCAAGCTGGACAGCTTGAACGAGTTGTGTCTTCGAGGACGTCTATTGTTTTTGCTAACTGCTGTGACTCGCCCGCCTCTCTATGTACTGCCTTACTAACCCCTCCCCTACCTTCTCTAGCGTCGGTAGACCCTGAAACTGGAGTGCCGCTCGGAATCGACCTGCGGGCGTTCTCGCGGCTGGGCTCTCTCTGGCTCGCCCTCCCGTACGCCCTGTCCGCGTGCAGGGAGCTACCCGAACTCGTCGCTGCGCTCCTCAGGACGTGGGCTCCTGCGAAAAGAGGGCGTGCCAAGGAAGTTAACACTCACGCCCTCGTATGAGTCCGACTTTACGCGTGCGGAGTTTGCGGAGGTCCTGCGCGCGCTCGGACCCGTGATCGAAGACGTGCTCGGGGTGCAATCAGAAAGCGAGGGCGAAGGCGAGGTCGGGGAGAAGTCGGTCGTGAGAGTGAGACAGGGTGAGAGCGGGGTGTCGGCGGAGGTGGAAGTGGAAGTGGAAGTGGAAGTGTGCGTCGTGGACAAGGCGGACATGCGCGAGTGGTGGCGCGGGGAGGCCCGGGCGAGCTTCGTGCGGCTGGGCGCGAGGGGGAGGCTCGACGTTACCTTCGAGAAGGGTAAGTTCGGTCAAGTCTGATATTCCTGTCTGAAGATAGAGAGACTGATTTTCGGTCCCTGGGTACGCACTTGGTAGGCTTCTGGCCGGAGGCGCAATGGTTGGACGACTCGTATGAGCAGGAGGCGGAAGAGGCATTGTTGGCTCCGCAACAGACGAGCAGTGGAGAGCGGGTCGGGGTTGAATCTGGGCAAAACGGTGCATTTGATGAAGGACTCACATCAGGCGGCGTGGCGCGCCGGAGGCGAAGATCTTCACGGTTTACAGGATTTCGGCCACCTAACAAGTTGAAGGTGAGTGCAAGTCAACTTCCACTGACCATGTCCTGTAGTAACCCTGTCGCGAATTTACACGGCGCAGAGGGCATTTCATGTGGTACGACGGAGCCTTTCGAAGCTCAAGCCTGCCCGCTTGTCTTGGAAGAAGAGGAGGGCCAGGGCCACCCCGGAGGCGTTTGGTTTATCCACTGCGCGCCCTGTTCTCGCGTCGCGTCGCACTGACCATCGTGTTTCCGTGTTTCATGTTGAGCCGGTGTTTGCCCCAGGGGCGGGCGATGCGAGGCTTGTGGCCAGAGAAACAAACACGGACATAGGAGGGGCAGTGGTCGAGTAGTCCGGGAGGGCAGTGGATGGGTATTCTGGTATGGCGGTGGATGGCTAGTCCGGGAGGGTGGGGGAGGGGTATTCCGGGAGGGCGGTGGACGAGTAGCCCAGGAGGGCAGTGGACGAGTATTCTGGTAGATTGGCGGAGGGAGAGGCCGGGCACTGTTCGCACACAACACACACAACATGGGTAGCACAAACGAAATATATTTGTTGACTCGAATCTACAACGCCTCGTCTAGAGGCTATGCATCCAAAACTCCTCGGACGCAATGTCTCGAGGCTGCGTACTCACATTTGACGTCGGGAGAGTGCGTCCGTGCTGCTCCAGACACTCACTGCGTCCGCTCCAGTGTGTGCGGAGCGTCCGGGACGTCGATGGCGAACTCTTCGCCCGCTCGCTCGCGTGACATAGACGTGATCGCCTCCACACTCGCCGAGAGCCCGTGTCTCCTCGGAGCCCGATCGATGTAAGCGCATCCGAAGCAATCAGTCGAGACTCGCACTCACCGTTGAGGCGACCAGCCCGCCGCATCTTGAAATCGGCACAAACCAGAGCTTACCTGCCGGAAATCCCGCCAACCCTCGATTATGAACAACAGACCCCAAGAAGCGGCGTACTCGCCAATCTTGCGGAACCTCTCTCGGACAGCTGAGAGCGACCGGCGGCACGGCGTAGTACAAATACTAACGAAAGCAGCTCACAACGTGTGCCTTCGAGCCCCACTGCGAGGCCTTGAACTCGCAACCCTGCCGTTCGTGGGCACTGCGGCGCGGAGCGCGAACCTCGTCCTCTCGTGCAGCCAGGAAGTCCGCTTGACAACACCCCGTCTGCCAGGCGCCCCGCCCTAATCTCGAGCCCATGGCCGCCGCCGAGGACACCCTATACGCAACCCGTGAATAAAAGAGAACCACGACGCCAATAGACGTACTCACCTCGACAGCGTGATCAAGAAGAGATCGACGGAAGTCTGCCCTGCTCGGTGCGCCGCGGCATTGAAGCACGGGCGGACGGCACGTCTAAAGCGGCAAGGGTAGAGCGTGAGAGTGTCGGAGATGGAGAGGATGACACGGAGGGCGGGGGATGTGTTGCATTCGCTTCGAGTCGAAAGTGTAGCGCAACTGTAGGGGTTATGGAGGGAGGGAATCCAAGTTCCGAATGGTCGCGAATGGTAAACCACTCACCGCTGGTGAGATCGAGGTCCCTTGCCGCGAACCCCGAGCCATCGCGCGCACGAGTCGTCGCTCGGATCGCGTACCTCCAGCTCTGCCGGACAGCCCGCTTCGTCATGGCTCATCTGCCGGGCGCCCCGTCGACATCGCATGCCCGCATGCACCGCGAGTGAGGAGGTCCTACAGGTCAGACCGTGAGCGATCGAAGACGAACCACGATAAATCCCAAGTACTCACCGCCGAATATGTGGGCTTATTTCAGATTGTTTCACCCCATCCATCGAGGGCACGGAGGGTGAGGCCGTGCATGGGTGGATCGCGCTCGTTCAAATACTCACCGTTGGATGATGCCGGATAGTGATAAAGGGCGGAGAGACAAGGTGCACGTTGTCGCAAGAAGGGAAGAGAGGGGGGGAAGAGATGGGCAAGGCAGGGCAACGGAGAACAGGCGGGGCGCGGACCTCGAGAGCTCGCGTACGAGGTTGACGAAACGGGTAGAGAGGATGGGCAAGGCAGGGTGATGAGCGCGACGCGTCGTGAAGAGATTGCCGAGTTCTTGCTCTTCTGATTTGCCCAACAACGGGCGAGAAGCCGACCGGCGGCTTGAGTGCCGGGTGCTCCGTACCACCTTGAGCCGTCGCAGATGTCGAGGATATTTTGCACATGCCAAGAGGTAGGATGGAGCGGTTAGTGACAGCGCGAAATTACACTATGGACGCGAATACTCACAGGTAAAGGAACGAGCACTGCCGGCCGGTCTGAGCGCGAGAGCAGCGAGACGAGTGTGTCTGAGGGTCGTCCCTAGGCATGCGGAGAGAATCGGGCGGACAGCGAGGCCCCCGTCGCCGGGAAGCGAAGTCGAAGGCGCGTGGCTGCATCGGGAGCGAGACTGACGGCTGGGTGGTTTCACTCGATGATACAGCAGGTAGCGGAGGTCGGCCATCGCGAGGGAGGTGAAGTCGAGAGACCGTAGGCGCACCTCGGAGCGAAATGGAAGGGGGAGGGAAGTGACCGGACGCGGTGGCGGGTACAGCGATATACTTATTGAGAGACGGTACTTCGGCCGTTTGCGCGTTCCGAGAGGTGTGCCCCGGCTGTCGCGCGAAGAGGACTTGGCTTGCCGGGCGTCCCATCCTGAATCTTGTCGGCTATCTAGTCTGGTAAAGGTGTATCGGGTAATCTATATGTACATATCAACAATCTCAGCGACCCCCGCTCGCTTAGTGTACGGAAATGACCTCACCGTGGAAGTCCACAGCGGCTCCGCTCAGAGCCGCCGCAGTGTGAGGCGAGAGGTTGCCGAGTCTGGGCTCAGCGTGAGACAGCCCCAAGCAAAGGGGCCTGGAGATCTCGCTACTGACAGTCAGGTCAGAGTCAGCGTGTAGAGAGCACTTTTACGCACGGTGTTCCATCCGAGGCTCGGAATGCTTAATGGAAGGCCGTGATGTAATGTTTTTGTCGAAATGGGTACATCGGATGACTCTGAAGTCTAGGCGTTAAACCGAATGAAATAACAGAGCAGGGGACGTACCGAAGCACAGATCTCGATTCCCTCACGCGCAAGCCCCGGATTTCTGCCTGATGTATGGCGGATATGTCATGAACGGGAAGGCCCTGGATAGGCGGAAAACATACCCTACATAGCATGCAGCCATCCCGTCGCGAGCTTGGCACTCGCTTCGTGCAGTCCAGGCTGGCTGTTTCAATATCAAGTCCGTGATTTGCCGTTCTGACCGCTGTGCAGGATGCGCTGACGTCTATCCTAGGCTGAATCTTGCTTCGATTCAACCTGCCGCTCTTCCATGAGCGTTTTACCGGTACCTGGGGGTCCAGTCAGTCGGAAAACGAAGCCTGTGATTCAAGGGCAATGGTCAACTGCCGGGGCATCTCGACTGGTCAACACTTGCTATGAAGCATCTGCAATCGAGTCGACGACGAATCACTTACAGTCCATTCACCGCTTGCTGTTTTGCATCGGTCGGAAAGGATCCCGGGGAATCTCGGAGAGCGGGCTTGGCTGTCGCGAGGAGATTGAGGCGAGTAGTCCAAAGTCGACGCCAGGTTTCCAACGTGCTTGCGACAGCCGAAGGTTGGCTACTGCGGGCGTGACGTGCGAAAGGGGATTAACGTTTAACGTTCAGCTGTGTCGGTGGGATGCGCGTGCCGCCCCGAATACTCACGTCAATTCGTTCCATCATGGTCGTTATCGCGGCGATGACGTCTTGTGCTGAATTTGTTTCAGGTTAGCCTTCGCCTCGGTAGTCGGGTTACCATGCAGAATACGTACACACCACCGGAATATCCCCGTCTGTCCCGCACTTGCAGCGTATCTTTGGTTTCCTTTGAGGCATACATTTTGTTGCAGTCGTGTAAGACGCGACCAGCACCGCGCGACGGACTGTTGTCCGGCACGGAGGTGAATGTGGGAGAGCACACGGTGACATATCAATCTGGCGCTGTCGTGCATACCCGAATCGCCTGTGCTGTGAAATCTGAGTCGAGGCGACATGAGAAGAACGGAGAAGACGTACGAGATGAAAGATTTCGGCACGGGGAACACGGCCGAAATTGCTATTGATGCTGCCTCGCGTGCCACATCCGGTCGGGGTTTCTAAAAGTAGAGCATCGTGGCAGTCAGGGTGGCTATCCGGACGGGTACTCGGACATGGCGGCGACGTCCTGGCGATCGACGGGATGCTACAGCCGAGGTTCTAGAATCCAGAACTAGTCGGCCAACGCTGGTACTCAAGCAGAGCACCAATGACTAACCATGATCCACTCTGCTTGGACTGCCTAGGAGCAAACCTGGAGTCATCGGGTGTTGGCCATGTTTGGCACAGGCAATGATAATGCAGGGAGCGGGAAAGACTGTTCTGCACAGAGGTACACGTGGATCGTCGTCCGGCATCCCCGCCTGCTCCTCGACGGCTGGCCGGCTCACATCCCGTCCACAAATTTCAGCGATATGAAGGGCGCTGTTGGTCCGCTTCTCCCGGTATGGTATCTCTTACGCGACGGCACACTCAAATTTATCACCGGGCTGCCAGACGTCCGTCAGCACTCTCTCGACAATCCCGAGAGCGTCCCGCTGCACGCCTTGGCCGCAGCCAAGCCCCATCCCCATCCTCGGGCAGTGCTGACGCTCAAGTCCTCCCCCGATTTACCCACACGGGCATGTCGTACCCCTCAAGATCCCCAAGCCTGCTTCAACACGCGCACATCCTCCGACCGAGGAGTGCGTCTTCCATCCGGACACCCTCGAGCCCACCCTCACAGCACCTCTTTCCGTGCCTCTACGCCAACGGCATGAGCACACTCAATGACGTGCGTCACAGTTCCATCTCTAACCCAGATGGCAAGCCCACGCACGTACAGAAATCGGCACACTCACCTCGCATTTCAGGCTCGACCGGCCTGCACACCCGAGCGCGGTGCCGTACAAGGCCGTGAAGCCTCTATCGGAGCACCGCCTGCCGATGGTCGTTAGCGAACATCTTGGCAGTTACGTTACGATGAGCAGGGGCAGGGCGGTGGAAGAAGCGGAGCCGTTTCCGACTCGGAGCCTGAGGACGCGAGCGAGCGGCGCAACTTGGTGAAGCAACGGTGGGGTTCGTGGTCCAATGTCTTCCAGCACTTCAGTATTGTATTATCGTAGCAAATACCTAGAAAAATCGTGCATATATTGGAGCGGAGAGGTGCAGAGGCCAGCGAGGACATGGCAGTTCGAGTGCAAGGTCGATGAGCGCCCGTGCCTTCTGTTTACGGAAGGAGGACGCTCGTTGCGCGCTTACACTCGGCATTGTCTTGCCTTTGCTCCGCCAGCTTCCCCCAGCGAGTCTCTGTCTGCCACGGCGACACCCGTCAAGCTCTGCTTCCAGCCAGCGCAGGTCGGCTACCTCGGACACTGTGCCTGCCGCTGCTTCATTCTCGCTTGGCCCTAGCTGCCCTCCGGCACTGCATCTCTGTCCTGCTGGCGGCAACTGGTGCGAATAGAGGACGCGCGAACAGGCACGCCCCCGTCCTCGAATTCTTTTCGCTATCCCCTGCGGAACTGGAGCCGGATGCGAGGGCTGGTTGTGGGATTCGAGGACTGGTTGTGCGCGCGGTGTCCTGGTGAGTGCTGTGTCTTGGGTCTTCTTGACGTTTACGGCGTGTGCCGCGCCTGCCTCTCTGTCTCCGTTCTTCTCCGGTCTCTGCCCAAGCTCGCTCGTTCCTCAGTTGTTCCCCTGACCTCTGGTCCCGCACATACCCGTTCCCTTGTCACCTCGAGCTCAAGCACGTACGTGAGCTCACCGTGCAACCTTGCTCCGCACTCCTGTCCCGACCAGCGCAGAATCCATACCACAGGTAAGTCCACCATTGTTTTCGGGCCTGTCCCCTGCCCCCAGATCTGTGCTGGCCCGTTCTCCTCGCTGCTGGGTCCTGTGTTGCTCTGTTCGCTTTTGTAGACGTGGAATACACCTTTTAACGCTTCTTTCGCCATGTCTCGCTCCTCGGATGCTTGAACGCAGTTGAGTGCTTCCGTCGCTTTGGTTAGACTTGTGCATGGCTACTCGGAGCACGGCCAGAACGGAGCTCGGGGCGTGTGTCGGCTTAGATCGGACCGCTGCCAGAGCGCAGCTGGGTCTTTCGCTGCCTGTCTCTTGAAGTGAAGCCCCCTGCCATGGCTCATTGGCGTCCGGCCAGCCCTCATGCGTGGTGGGTCTAAATGTTTCTGCCCGCCTCGAGCCTCGAACCCTCACCCACTCTCCTCGCGTGCAGGTGTATCCAGTACGCATGGACGTGTGCAGACTAGGCATGGACTGTATGCGCTCTCGGACAGCTGTCGGCCGGCTTGGACAGCGGCCCTTCGCGGCGTGCCCCCGGCTGGATTTTTTCTGCCCCCACTAGCTGGTACTCAAACCAATTACAGTTGGCGTCGCGTAGAAACTATTTAGATAGTCCCGTTGGGCCGTCGCTCTCAGCTTGGTTGTCGGATGGTGAGCTCGCACATTGGTTTCACTTGGCCGACGTTCTGTGCTGACAGCCATGCGATTACGGCCGACCACGATGTCAGCTTCCTTCGTATATCCGAAGCTTGACACCCTCCCCACGCGCACTTGACGCAAAGTCCGACCGCTTCGCCCGCGCGTCTGGCCACGGCTCTGCAAAGACCTCTTCGCACGACGACGGTAGGGTGCGGGCAGCTGGGCCGAGCGCCCTGATTCGCCTGAACGGCGGGGACACAAGGAGCTGACCTCCGCCTCCTCGTAGCCGCACGGGAGCCCGCCGCGGTAGGAGGACTCCAATTTCTCTGTTTCGGGGCTTAGATCCGGCCTCAGCCCCAGCACCGGTCCTGTTCATGGCCTCGCGTCGCTGCAGGGGCCATTTGCCTGAACCCGCACAGCCCGTGAGGCATCGCCTGTCCCCCCAATCCCCCACTGTCTGCTTCTTGGAGAGGCTCACCACGGTCCGTTTCTTCTCCTGTATGTAGCGGACAGCGCATGTCGTGGGTGCGGTGCAGGCACAAGTAATTAACAGAGAGCTGCGCACGGCTCGAATTCTGACATCACGTAGGCAATAATCAATTGATTTCGAATGTGTTTCAACGGTCCGTGCGCGCGCATTGGGGGAGATCGAGTGGAGAGCGTGTTTGACGGCTAGAACCCCGGCAAAACCGTGTCGGGCCAATAGAGCCGTGTCCGAGACGTGCACTGGCTCTCAGCTCGTCCTCATTGTTGCCTCATCGTCGCCGTGTCTCTAACTGCTATCCTCAGTGGCTCGGACCTCCTTCATCCCTGCATGTTTCAAAGAGGGACTCAAGTCTGAGCAACCGGCAAGGGCGAGGGCGACGGCAAAAACCAATCCTAGGCCCGACGAACGGACAGACCCGGAAGAAAGTAAGCAGGTACGCGACGCACATAGATGTGGCTCTATGCGGTCATGAACCCAGTTTCGTTCGCAGCCGCTTCGCTACTGGTCTGCACCTAGCCCTCATGAGGGTCGTTCCGTGCGCTGCAAATCTATGGTGCGAAGATGCGAAGCGAGTTTTTCATGCCGCTCCCGTCCACCACCTCTCCGCATATCCGACTTTCAAATGCTTGGTGGCGGGACATGTCGTAGACGATGACCATCCAGGGTCGCACGGTCACATCCACTTGCAGTACATCTCAGGACGTCCGACCGCGGTTCTCGGCAGACTCATGTTCAAAGGTTTCAGCCAGTAACTCCGCCGCTCGTTCCGTGTCTTCGGGAGCGAGGGACACACTCACGCGCACTCCGGTTCCCCCGACACCTCTCGACTGTGGGCTGCGAACTCGGGTCGAGACCCCGCAAAGATGCAAGATTGCTTCGCCAGCATTCTCCGGGTCGCCAGCCCCCTCAAGAGTCGGCGTCGGCGTGCCCTCGGGGTCTTGGATGGTCATAGACAACAACCATCCATGACCGCATGCCCACAGGACATCTCGGGACGACCGGCCGGAGCGAATGGAGGGCCGGCTGGAAGTGCGTTACCTCGCACAGGTGTGTCATCCTTGTCGTCCTTGGTTCCGGATGGTGGCCGCTCGACGAGGCGCACCAACGCCAAACTATTCAGAAAGTATATTCCGACGCCGTCGCACACAAGGCTTCGGCCTACGTGTCAGACCGCTCCGTACATGATGGTTTCCGGGACGATGAATTAGCGGCTACGAACCGGCACTCTGAGCATCCGTCCTGTGTTGCTTGAGAAATGGCCAGGTACCTACTTACGAGCGAGCCCGTGCATGCGTCGTGTGCAATGTGCAAAGTCTGGCTGCCCAGTCGGACATCCAGGCCTCGCAAGAACGACGAATACACAGGCAGAGAGTTGAGCGGGTGCGGGTGTACTGAGGCGCGTCCGGAAGACCGTCGTGCAGGGACACGTCACGTTGAGCCATCGGAACTTGGATTCACTGAAACGCCTGGATTAGAAACGAAACAGGCGAGGCGATATTGTCGCCGATCAGCGGTCAGCGCCCAATTTTGGGAGGCAGGAAACTCACGTTTCCGTCTCGTATGTCAGGGAGGTTTTGTCGCTCTCCCCAGTGGCGGCCCGAAAAGCGGCGCATGCTTTGCAAGGCTGTAGACGAGAGACGTGCGGAACTGTGTCGGATTCGCAGCCACAGCTGTAGGGTCCGGGTTCTGTTGCCTCGATACCCGCAAGGATTTTGCAGCCGGCACTCGTGGTTCTGGCGGCGAGAGACCTATGAGCGGTGATATCATGCTCCGAGTTTTTCGCAGCGAAGGGACGTACCTGTACTGCGCCTCGTACCCCCTGCAGTGCATCTCTCCGTCCCCTCGCTTTCCTCTCTCGGGATGTGCTGCAATGGGAATACGGGAGCGCTGCTTTGCTACACTCG
>AYKW01000056.1:10466-109091 GCA_002760635.1 Ganoderma sinense ZZ0214-1
AGCTATCTCGCTAGCGACAACAATGCCTCCCAGTGCAGCCTCAAGCGCGGCGGCGATCATCGCCGAGTATAGCACTTTGTGGGTCCTCGTCCGCTGCTCGAACCCGGACGCTTGCACCAGTACTGATTCATCGAGCGTCTCAGGACAAATGTCAATTACTGCGGGCTCGCGGGCTTCGGTGCGCTCATGCTGATACCCTTGCTGCTGCGTTGCTCACGCACAAACACACTAGCGTTGATCCTGCATGACTACCTCGTCACCTTCAGGCAAGAAGTGAACATGTTCTGGACGCGTAAGCTCAATGGCGCGGCGATTCTGTTCTACCTGAACAGATACGCGTTCATCACCGTATACGCGATCTACCAACTCACCACGTACGCGCCGATATCCGATGAAGTGCGTCCGATTCTTCACTCGGTCTACTGTCGTCCTCGTATTGACTGAAATGATTCTAGAGGTGCGATATGCCGACCCTATGTGCCGCCGTGTAACCGACTAAAACTGCCAAAGCTGTCCGTCCGAGAGCCGACTTGCCTTCGGGATCCGAGCCATAGCGTATGCGGTATGGGCGTGTACGTCTTCTCTCCCTCACCCCATGTAGATGTCTGCTGAATGTGCGCTTTAGTGTTCGCAGGCTTGCGTGCATACGCCCTGAGCTGGAACTGGCCGCTCGGGCTGTTTGTCCTCCTTCTGCAATGCGTGCCGATTGGCATCAACCTGGTGAGAGCCAATGTCATCCAAATCCTGTTCCTGTTCTCGCTCACGAAGCATCGTCTAATCTATCAGAGTCTGTTCCACTTCGGAGTGATGGGCATCCCCCTCCCGAGGATAGGGTGCGAGCTCAACGACTTCGTGACAAAGACGCTATCTCGACGGTGAGTGCCCGAGAACCCTATGGCCATCCTACCAGTCTGCGGTGCTGATGTTTGTGCAGATGTACGTACATCCTTTGCAGGATCGGATACTTCTAAGATGGCCTCGACTCGGTCGTAGATGCGATTGCGTCCCGAAGTTGTGTTATTACGGCGGATTTCATCCTCATCTGCGTCACATGGTCTACGCTTTCAAGGAGGCGAGGTTTGAACACGGGAGAGTTCAAGATGACGTTCTCGAGCGTTCTCTTGCGCGATGGTATGTATCTTTCTAGTCGTTTGCTGAGATTCGCCCGCTTATTAGCTACGAAAAGGCACCATCTATTTTGTGTATGTCGCATTCTGGACCCACTGGCGAGCCGGTCCAAATCTAACTCTTCTCTCAACCAGGGTTCTGCTTATTCTGAACTGCCTCCACCTCACTTTGACCCTCCTCGCTGTAAGCGTGCACCTCTTCTCATCTAATTCTTTATAACCTTACGCGCGATCTTTACAGTACATCCCAGCCTTTCAAGATGCAAGCTACCTGCCTTCCTTCACCGAGCCGTAAGTCCACCGTCAACCCTCAAGTCCGTACCGTGATGCATTGACCACTCTCCTCACCAAGAATTACCGCGATACTCGTGTCACGCTTCTTGCTCGACCTGCAATATGCGAACCACAAGTCGGTCGGGATGACCTGCTCGCAGAGCTCTACCCATCACGACAGCCGAGGGGATGGATCTGGTTCCGTTCCGCTCACGTTTGAGAGGTTTGTCGGTTCGATTAGCACTTCCATCGCTCCTGGAGATGGAGACGAGCACGACATAGAGGATGAGATTTGAACGTGTGCTCCACGGGGATTTGGGTCGCAGCGGCCCCGTGTGCGCTTCGAGTTGCTTTCGACTGTAGGATATCGAGGCTGTACGATTGTTGCTGTCAATATTTTCCTTTGTCCCACCTGCAGTAGGTGGCTGTGGCATGGGCTTGAAATTGAATGGCTTCTATTGGACCGTCTATGTCTGATTGTTACGTTGTAAATCCTGCCCCGCGGACGAGGCGCAGAAGCATCGGCCCGCCATGCCCAAATAGAGAAGGACGCTTATTCCAGCCTTGTGGGCGCGGGCGCTCCGCGCTCCATCATCAACTTGAACTTGGACCAACCACCCAGCCACGCTACTCGCGGAAGATCTTTTGTCACTGCGCAGACATTGTTCACTGTATTCCATTGTAAGACTTATGACATTTTTACCGTTCTGGGAGCTGAGATTTGGGACTCTTTCCTTAATTAGGCTGGATTCCTGGCACCCACGCCTACGTGGCCCTTCCAACCCACCCATCGATACTGTCCCAATTCGTTGAACAAAGGAACGGCTCGCGTATCCGGGCGTCTCCTCTTCAATAAAACTGGGACGAGTTCAACGAAGGTAACCAGTCCCTCTCCCCCCATTCTCCTCTCGCCATGGCTAATCCTCCTCCTCCTGAACCCCCCACTGACGGCGTCTCTGCCTTGCATATCGGCGCACCCGTCGACGCGGCTGCCGCTCCGTCCTCACATGGCTCTCCTTCAGACCCTCTCCCGCCCCCAACCACACCCCCAGCCGCGCAGCCGAAGTTCCCCCAGCATCACCCTTACGAGTTCAAATCGACGCCACTCCGACCGAGCAAAAACGATTTGGACATCGCGCAGAAGGGTGGCCGCCTTCTCACAAAGCGAAGGGGGACCACAGTAAGCGATCGGACACCGTCAACGACATCGGCATCTACCTCGACACCGAGGCCGCGCGTCGCGTGACCACGCTCACATCCCAAGACGTGATCAACACCAAGCTCACCGAAAAGGATCTGGAGAGCGGGGACTTCGGTCGTCGATCGTGGTATCACATGGCTGCCCTCGGGGAGATTAAAACATTTGACAGCAAAGATTGCGCTTTCTACATGATGTCCACCGAGACGAAGAAGAAGAGGAGAAAGGAGAAGAAGGAGGCTCGCAAGGCTGCCGAGGCGGACACCACCCAGGCCGATGACGACGAGGAGTCGGAGGAGCCCCAACCACCCTCTACGACGGATGCCCTTCCCGAGAACGTCGCCGACACCGCCGACAATTTCGAAGATGAAGGTGGAGATGTCCCTCAGCTCGGTCCCCCGATCGACGTCCCGGAGGGTAAGCCGTACATCAGGAAGGGACCCCATCCAGAATCTGGCCTAGGTCAGCTCGGAGACTACATGCACAACCTCTCCGCCTGCCAGCACCGTCTGTTCAGCTATGGCTTCTACGTCCAGTGGCGCTGGGCGCGTCTCCTCTACTTCGATCGCACCGGCGCGCTCGTCTCGGAGCCCTTTGACTGGACCGAGGCGTCATCACCCCTGCACGACTTCGTCTGGAAGTTCGCGCACATGACTCCCGAGCAGCGCGGATACGATCCGACGGCGCAGGAAGCCTCATACGCCGAAATGTCCGAGGTACTCGCGGCTGCCAACGCCGAGTCGCTCCCTAAGGCCATTCAGCCGTACGTCAAGAAGGCTTTCTGCTCCAACGATGAGGCAGCCAACCATTCTGGAGAAGACGGGCTTGATTGGGACCTGGATGAGTCCCCCATATACCGGCTGACCGTCACTTCGTCACCCCCATCCGCGGACGACGTTTTCCCTGATTCCGAACCAATCCCTCCTCCGACGGACGTTCCGGGCACATCGGAGCGTACCTTCCTAGTCGGCCGTCCTCAATTTGTTGCTGATTCTCTCATCGGGCGATGCACTCGTGGCTATATCGCTTGGGACATCACCGAGAAGCGTTTCTGTTTCCTGAAGGATTCGTGGCGCCCTCTCGTGCCCGGACGAGCGCGGCCCGAACATCTTGTGTACGAACGTCTGCACGATGCCCGTGTCTCGCGTATCACTACCCTGGTGTGTGGTGGAGACGTCGGCGGTCCTTTGCAACAGCGCACCGATACCCACGACTATTTCCCGGAGAACAAACGACCCGTCCCTCGCGTCCACTACCGAATCGTCACTCGCGAGGTCGGCGTGCCACTCACGGAGTTCGCTGACTTCGGAGAACTCGCCCATGTCTTCGAACATGCTCTCATAGGTACGACTTACGATCACTTGCGTGCTGCCCATCGGTACTAACACCGTCATCATTCTAGCTCATTACTTGGCTTGGACTAATGCGGGCGTGCTTCACAGGGATGTGAGCGTTGGAAACATCCTCATCGACCCCGTCACCAGGAACGGGTATCTCATCGACTGGGACCTATCACGCCTGCGAATCGAGCTCGAGGATGGACCCGTGGAACCAGATCGGACGGTACGACCGCCTCTCATGCGCATTGTCGGGAAAGAGCTAACTCGTTCCACAGGGGACCTGGCAATTTCGCTCTGCGCTCTCCCTTGCGTTCCCCCGGAAGCCTTACCGGCTTTCGGACGACATTGAGTCGTTCGTACACACCTATCGATGGCTCGTCCTTCGCTACCACAGGACAGACCAACAGGATTTTCGCTCGTTCATCCAAAGCGAGTACGAAATGAGCGCTCTCACTGTCATTACCGGCATCCACGTCGGCGGCCAACAGAAGTTGCGATCTTTCACGTCATCGTCGTCGTTGTTCCAGGTCGTAGGCAACGATAACCTTCAACGTCTCCTGGATAATCTTGCACACAAGTGCTTTTTGCACTACCGGCTGGTCGACAAGGCGCGCATGCGAGCCCTCTACGGTGTTCCCTCATTAGCTCCAGTGGAGACGGACCAGCCCAACGCTCCACTGAAGGGACCGTACGCCGATGAGGATGTAGCGGACGTCATGACGATACTGATGCAAGAGCAGTCCGACTCCGATGACCCGTTCGAGTTCGATGTCCCTCAACACACCGCGCCGGCCGGAGTCGACCCATGCGACGTCGTCGGCCCCCTTTCGGACCATACGACACTGTTCAAGATCTTCCACGAAGGGATCTACAACGGCGCTCCCCGGCAGGGCGACCAGTTCCATCTCCGAGCTGCCGAGGAGCCTTCCAACCCCGTGCTCAATGTCTCCTCGAAAGGCATCAGCTCTATGTCGCAGAGTCAGACGCAGGACGGCAAACCGCAGCCCCCGCCCCGCCCCCAGGCCGTCGTCCCCCAGTCAACGCCTCAGAACGCGGCCGGCGCCGCTGAGCCACTTCCGTCTTCTGACGCTTCCGATGCTTCCTATGTCTCGTTTTCGAGCGCACCAGGGAGAAAGCGGAGGCAGGACGATGACGATGTCCATGATGCGGGTACCGCTGCCACAGAGGTTGGTGGCACCTCGACGACGGAGGCTCAAGTCTCGAAGCGCCAGAAGAAGACCCGGGCCCGTGTGTAACGGCGGACAAGTACTTTACGTGTCGGAGGGTCAGTGGTTTACCAGTATTTTGTCGACTCCAATTTGTGCTTCCGATGTGTACTGTCATATGTACTAGCACTCTTCGGGTCGCCACCACCAATTAACCTCAATCATACATTTACATTACTCTCCTCGCTCAGTATCAATATATGTTCATATTCATATTCCTGTGAAAAACTCTGCTTTTAGACCTGAGTAATTGGCTAAGGAAAGTTCGAACCTCCTATATACAGTAGGCAGCCTATGAGGGTTAGGCGCTTATTCAACATCGGGTGCACCAGCGCTACCAACTCGAGCTTGAACTTGAACCACATGAGACACTGGCACTAGTACTGTTGTACCTCTCGAGAATCGCGACTCACGCCAAATCTCTCACACAGCTAGTAGAAATTCATTAGAGGTTCAACACACTGGCAACTAACTGTACTTGTCTCCTCCTGGGGTTTGTCGCTCAGGCTCCAGCCCCGACTGCCCGGGCCACCGCCAGTGGACTGAATACATTCGACGTCATGCGTGTTGCAATTTATACCTATCAGAAACCTCTTCAAAACAAGGACGGACAACATCGACATGGCCTCCGGTGGCATGCATGAGGTTGACGAACAGACGTTCAGTGGCTCGGAGTCCTGCTAGCCTCTTGCTAATGACTGACATCAGTACGATAGTATGTTTGTTGGATCCATTGCGAAGCGCATTTTAAAGGGGACAAGGCATCCTTTAGCCGTAAGAACGAAGAGTGCCTCATTGGGTGACGTACTCTACTAGTACACCCTACTTATCATCACAACAAGGGAGAGACAAACCACAAATGATCATGACAGCATAACATGGGAGCCATATAACGTGGGAGCCATTCACATCTAGACACGAAATCAGTTTCGCAAGTCGTTCGACGCGTCAAACAGAAGCCTTGAACCACTTCAACTGCAGCGCGACGAGCACGACCGGCAGCACGCTCACGACGTCGCCCAGACCGGCATACGCAGGCGGGACGCGCGCGCGTACGAACGCCCCCGCGGCCAGGAGGATCGCGAACAGGTTGTACACCGCAGACCACACAAAGTTCGCCGCGATCCGGCGCGTCACGGCGTCCGACAGCGCGAGCAGCGTCAAGAGCCCGCTCAGCGACGGGTGGGTGAGCACGACGTCGGCAGCGGACGACGCAGCGACCCCCGCGCCGTCCCCCGTGTGGAGGTGCACCCCGATGGCAGCCCGTGCGAGCGCGACAGCGTCGTTCGTGCCGTCCCCGCAGAAGAGGACCGTCTCGCCCTGCGCGGTGAGCTCCTTGACGTACGCCTGCTTGTCCGCGGGGAGGCAGCTCGCGCGCACGCGCTCGGGCGGGATGCCCAGGGCCTTGGCGACGGAAGAGACCGCAGTCGGATGGTCGCCGCTGAGGAGTGAGACGCGGATGTTGCGCGCGGCGAGGGCCTGGAGGACTGCCTGCGCCTCGGGGCGGAGTGTGTCGGAGAGCCCGAAGGCGGCGACGAGGCGCATGCCGTGGATGACGCAGAACGTCGTGAGGCCTTGCGCGAGCATCGGCTGCACGGCGGGGTGTGTCTGCATCCCGACCCACTGTGCGCTCCCACCGCGGAGCAGCTTCCCGCGGAAGCTCCCTTGGACACCTTTGCCTGTGACTATCTCGACCTCCTCGATGGTCGGCTCGCCGGACAGCGGGGTATTGAGGTCGGCGGCGACCGCACGGGCGACCGGGTGCCTGCTGCTCGCCACGAGCTCCGCGATGACCGCCAAAGGCTCGAAACCGAGACCATCCTCCACGAAGCGGTTCACAACGGACAGCTTGCCGAGGGTGACGGTCCCCGTCTTGTCGAGCACGACGTGGGTGACGTTCCGCGCCTGCTCGATCGTCGTCGCGGCCTTGAAAACTAGCCCCAGCTTCGCGCCGACCCCGCCCGCAATCAGGATCACCATCGGGACAGCCAGGCCGATCGCGCACGGGCACGAGATCGCCAGCACCGAAATCGCGTACGTCAGCGCGACGACGACCGCCTCTCCCCCGGACTGGTGGCGCACTCCGACCCCGATACCCATCCAGACCGCGAACGTGATAATAGCGAGTCCCAGGACCACCGGGACGAACCAGCCACAGACCCAGTCCGCGGTGTCCTGGACGCGCGCGCGCGAGAACCGCGCACCCTCGACCATGCCCGCGATCTCGCTGATCGTATTGTCTCCGGGAAGGCGCGTCGCCCTGATGACGAGCGTGCTCGGGCCGTTGAGCGTGCCTGCGACGACAGTATCTCCAGGACCTTTCTCAACCGGACGCGACTCGCCCGTCATCATCGATTCGTCGACGGTGCTCGTGCCAGACACCACCTCCCCATCCGTGATGATCGCCGAGTCGGGCAGGACCGCGAACGCGTCGTTGAGGTGGAGGAGGCGCGCGTCGAGCACCTCCTCGTGCCGGTCGGGGAACACGACGCGCGCAGTCTTCTCCTGGAGCGAGCGGATGGAGATCGCCTCGATCGCGCGCTGGCGGGCGACGGCGCTGATGACGCGCCCGACCATGATGAGCGTGACGAGCAGCGTGCTCGTCTCGAAGAACTGGCCCGTCGCGAGCGGGCGGCCGATCGTCTCGAAGGCGAACGCGACGACGGAATAGACGTATGCGGCGGTCGTGCTGAGGACGATGAGCGGGTCCGTTTCGACGAGCCGGGAGAAGACGAGGCTCTTGAAAGAGGCGATGTAGAACGGGCCGGTGATCGCGACCTGGACGATGGTGGCGAGAACGAGGGACGCGATCGAGTACGCGTGTGGGCGGGGAGGGAGCGGCGCCCACGCCATGACGAGGACGGGGATTGTGAGTGCGGCGGAGAGCGCGGTACGAACCGACAAAGAACGAATGTGCTTCACGCCAGCCAAGATGGCGGGGTCCGGAGGCTCGGGCGCGAGGACAGGTGAGAACGCGCTGTAGGTCGTCAGGATGTCCCGGGCGCCGATGACGGTAGGATCATAGGAGACAACGACTAAATCCTTGCCCTCATGGACGACGTCTTTGACGCCATCCGCGCGCTCTGCAGCAATGAGCCGCTCCTGGTGAGGACGACCGGGCACAGTGAGCAGGAGAACGTGGATGGATCCCTCCCTAACAACTTGGGCCTCCGCCGTGAAGCCAGTGCGAGTCTCGATAAGCTGGATGAGCGACGCGAGGTCCGTCGCGCCGTTGTCGAAATCGAATTCAGCGCGGCACAGCACGAGGCTGGCCTTGGGATTGCCGATGGTGGGGATGGCGCAAAGCGTGCGAATGAGCTTGTTCTCGCAGCCCGTGCAGGTCATGCCTTTGATTGCAAGCACGACGTGCTCGTTGTATGCCCCGGCGCCCCTTTCCGCAAGGTCGATGGCGGCATCGTCGTTCTTCTTGTCCGAGCCGCCGCCGCAACAGCTATCATCGCAGTCGAAGACGAGGGAGGCGCATGAGCGGGATGAACCGTCCTTACGGCGGCCGCATGGGACCTTCCGAACACCCGAAGCCTCGCCACCACAGTCGCTCTTCCCACAGCAGGAATCGATGGAGGGCGCGCGGGAACTCTGTGCAGAAGTGGGCTTGGGGATGCTGAGCCTCGCGCTGTTCTTGCTGGATGCTGGACGGGCGACCCCCTTTCCGCTGGCGGCGGGAGTGCAACAAGACTTGACGCCACGTGCGAGGAGGGCCTTGCAGACGCATCCAAAGGCGGCCAACGTATCATTGTAGCGGCTCCGGACGATGTTGCGGTGTTCGCCGCAGGCCTCCGTGGGGACACGAGGGGACGAGGAAGACTTGGCGGAGGTACGCTTGCGGAGACCGGAATCCGCGCACACCTTGACCGGATTCACGTTGGCGGGCTGCGAGGATGCCGCGGAAGGTTCATCCTGCTGGATGCTGTCCTTGCAGCTGTCGTCGTCGCAACAAGCGCAATCATCTGCCATCGTTCGTGGAACATTAGTGAGTTGTGCGTGGGTCTGGTATCGTATGGATGCTCACCGTTGTCACCGGTTGCGCCCGAGCAGCTCTCCCGGCCGTGAATATGACTGTCGTCGTCGGCGCAGATGACCTGGGCAAGCTTATCGATGCATGTATCTAGGACATAGATATAGTGAGTTTTAAACACGAATGACATCCATCGACTTGCCATCGCAACAGCAGCTGCCCCCGTCGCAGCAGCCTGGGTCGGAAACCTTCTCGTCGCGGGAGGTGTGGTCCGTGCAAGAGACCTTGTCGGCCTGTTCTTCTACAGGTCTGCCCTCAGAGCGGCAGCCAGCGTCGTTGCAACAACCTGCCATGGCGGGGTGAGAAGCGGGATGCGGATCCTACGGTGAGGGTTGGGAACTCGGACGATATTTGAGTCTGGCGGAATCTGTTGGTCGGACCGCCGATATATCACCTGCCCCTTAAGTTCTCCAGCTTAGCGAGTGGTGGATGCCTTCTAAGAGTAAAAAGAAGACGTAAACGTCCCGCACAGTTTATTTCTCGAGAACTGACCTTGACTTTGTTACCAAATTATGAGGCGGGACCAAATGCCGTGGTTGGCGTTTCTCCACCGAAGCGCTCTCGGATTGCCGGCGCCGCTCGGCCGGATCTTTGTTTGTTCATATTAGGATCCAAAGCCTTTGCCAAACAGGGTCAAATATTCCCCCCCTTCATAAACATATTGCCGTCTTGACTCCCACCGGATGCTTCCCCCTCTTGATAAAATCTCCCAGGATCTCTCACAACCTTGAATGCCCTCACCGCCCGCCAGTTAACCCAGTTGCCAAGTCTCGTCAACAAGCCGCCGCCATGAATATTTCACTTGAAATCTCGGGCTCCGAGTCCCTACTGGCACCATGCTACGGCGGGTCTCTAAACCGGCTGAGCCATAGTTTTGCATATTTGGGTGAGCGGTCCGACAATCCAGAGACTCGCAAATATCAATCCCTTGTCAATCCCTTGATTCCAAGTTCAGTTCAGTTTTCGCACGATGTAGCGGTCGGTCGGAATTCGGGGGCCGTTATCGTTCTTCCGCCGGCTGCCATCCGCCTCGTTCTCATCTAAAATGAGCATGCGTTCGCCAGACAACATCCGTCCCCTTCCTTGTGTCGTGAGCTGTCCTACAGTCTACCTCTGTCCCCGCCACCATGTCGAGGACGTCCACTCCGGTGACTGCCAACGAAGAGGATAGGACTGAAGTGAATCCCTCCCCAAGCGCCAGCGTCGGAGAGGCTCTGAACCGGCGCATTCCCATGGCTGAACAGCCTGCGGATACTCGGGCCAACGAGGACGTCGAGAATCAGGGCGAGAAGAAGATCCACGACACCTCAAAGGACCCCTCTGACGAGATCAAATATGTACGTGATCTCAAGCGGGTTCTGAGCTAAATGTTCTGACCCCATTCTCGACCAGGTCGACTTCGAGGAGGGAGACCCACGAGACCCCGCCAACTTCACGTATGCCCGAAAATGGGCCATCACGCTTACGGCGTCTTTCTTCTCCCTCATTACAGGTCTGTTGTTGCACCATTCACTATTCATTCTTATCCGATGGTATATCCACAGCCTCCTCGTCTGGAGCGTACGCGCTCGGGTTTCCTTCAATGACCCGAGATTTGCGCGCGGCCAGCATCCAGGCGACCATCGGAATGTCTATGTACACCCTCGGGTTCGCCCTCGTCCCGCTCGTCACGAGCTCTTTCAGCGAAGAGTTCGGGAGGCAACCCATGTACATCGTCAGCGCGATCGGGTGCCTCCTCATGCATGTGATGACGGCGCTGTGAGTCCCTCTTTCACGAAAGGCCTGATACAGCTCTAATTCACAACCTTGTAGAGCACAAGACATACCGACGGTCATCGTCGCCCGTCTCCTTGCAGGGGCGTTTGGCTCGACCTCTTCCGCGATGGTAGGAGGCTCTATTGCGGACATTTGGGCACCCCACGAGTAAGCGTCACAGTTGTACAGACCTGTTATTCGAGATCACTTAAGCGTTTTCGTGTAGGCGCGGACTCCCTATGTCTGTATTCGCCATCATGGCGCTCGCGGGCCCCGGGATAGGTTGCGTCGCCGCTGGATGGATAGAGCAGAATCCCCATCTGGAGTGGCGCTGGATTCAATGGCTTCACGTCATGTGTGTGCGCCCTTTGCTCGTGATGGTGTTTGCCCGAAATTGACGCATGTGTTCTGTCAGCTTGCTTGGCGCGCTCATCGTTGCGATGCCTGTCTTCATGAAGGAGACACGATCGGCAGTCTTGCTGACGCGGCTCGCCAAGAAGGTGCGCAAGGACACCGGGGACCGGCGTTACCGTGCTCGTGTAGAGGATGAACGCGCTAGCCTCCGCACGTTGATCTACATCTCATGCACGCGCCCGCTATGTAAGTAGGACTTTGTGGCATCCCTTGATTCGTGCTGACATCATGTAGATCTATTAGTCTCAGAGCCTGTGGTTGCGTCCTTTAGTGTACGACAGTCTCCATTCTCTTGCAAGGATTCGAACTCATGCAAGGTTTTCGTGTAGCTTTGGGTAGGATTTGCTTGGGGCATTCTTTATGCCCTCATCCGGTGCGAACTGCATGCCTCACCGTTTTTGTTGAGATGCTTACGATCGTCCTAGGTCGATCGGCCCAGCATTCTCGGACGTCCACCACTTCAACACTGGGCAGACGGGGACGGTGTTTGTGACCATGATGTAAGTAATATATTAACTATTCACGTATTGTATGTTGTGACTGACATCTCCGTACAGAATAGGGTGCTTTGCTGGGGAGGCTATCCAGATATACCAGGAGAGGCTTTACGCGTGGGTGTTCTGTGTTCGTATTTACCCTCCGCCCATTTGAAGTGTCTCCTCTCAGACAATACCACGCGAAGAAAGGTCCGGAGGCTCGTCTCTTCAGCGCGTGTCTAGCAGCGGTGCTCCTGCCCGCAGGGATGTTCATCTACGCTTGGACGACGTTCCCTTCGGTGCCCTGGATCGGCATGGTCATGGGAGTCTTCGTGAGTTTCTACCCTTATCCTCAAACGATCAGGCAGCCTGATCCCTCTTCAGGTGATCATGACGTCGCTCTTTATCCTTTACGTGGCCGTCTTCACGTACCTGGCCGACTGGTACGTCGTCCGCGCTCGATCGTGGCCCAGAGGCGGGAGAACTGACCAACACGGTTTTGCAGTTATGGCATCTTCGCGTCCTCCGCGCTCGCCGGGCAGAGTCTATCGCGTACGTATCTGCTTACTGGTGCGCGAAATCCCTGGAGCTAATCGCGTCGTGTTCGTTCAGGCAACCTCATGGGAACGGTGTTCCCGCTGTTCACGCAGCAGATGTACGACCAGCTGACTTACCACTGGGGTACCGCTCTGTTTGGGTTCATCGCGGTGCTCATGATCCCAATTCCCTTCGTGCGTCCCTTCCCGTTGGACTTCATGACGGCTGCAGTATCCCTCATGATGTTGTCCCTAGGTGTTGTATTGGAAGGGCCCCGCTATTCGTGCCCATAGCAAGTTCGCATCGCAGGTCATTCATAAGCAATGACCTGTACAATATACTAGCATTGGTTATGGATGATCCTTGGGAACGGCTTGTCTCGTCGTTGATGTGGCTCTGTACGCTTGGGCCTGTCGTATTTGCAACGGTCCACATTCGACAATGTCGACGCCATCAGTCAACACGTTCCCGGACACTCATCGGTAGGCTGCCGCTGTTATTTGAGACGAGAATAGAGGACTATTTGATCAATAAATCCGTTGTGGAAACGCTTTCGACATGTCCTTGAAGGATATCAGGAAATTTCCTTGCCTCGGGATCGAACCGGCAACCTCTGCGTGGGAACTTGCTCTGTCCTGCTGTCAGCTGCCAGGTGCTCCTCGTTAACATTTGCGCACAGGCTCCGAGTCATACGACGTTCACTTCACTGTCATCTACAGTATCTACACACGACTGAGCGACTAGCAGGAACTGCGATGCGGTGATATCCAAGATTCGAGCGCCATTGGATGTTCTTTCCTCAACGAGCACCTTTGATGTGACGTATCGGAGTCCAGATGAGTTGTTTAGCTATAGGGGAGTCCCGCAGCGGTGCGTATATCCTGTCCTTCAAGTTAGCTTTACAGAGTCAGAATGTTGAGTGAAGGTTTATTCAGGTCCGGACGTAAAGAGGCGAAGTACGTGGCTTCCAGAGGGTTATCTGGAACCTGCGATACAGTGGGTTACCACAAGTTTCAGGCATGGCGTTGTAAGTTCACGATCTTGTGAGCCGTGGTCGCGATTGAGATCGCTCAATGTTCCTCGTATCCCTATATGATGAAAACGGATTCTGTGTCTTTCGATAAGTCACAGAATACCCTTCCATGTCTGGCATACTCTGTTTGTCTTCTGTCCGTGATCCGTCTACTCAGCGATGCGGCTCCGGCTCTAAGTATGTGCAATTGCCTGATGGATTGCGCTGCGCATTGCAGCCTTCTTCCTCCGTATCCTCACGGGGTAAGCAAACCTGTCATGCATTTCTTCCCTGCTGACACTCAACTGTGATCGCTTAGATATCCTCAAGCTGGTGCGTAATCAGCCATCGTCAGCGGAAGCCTTGGCTGGCTGTCAGTGGTACTTGGGAACCGCTTCTTCTCCATATCCGCGCGCTCCTTCTCTTCTCTTGCGCTCTCGTCGTGGAGCCTTGTACGTTTTCCGACTACGGAGTGATGTGCGTACCCAACATCGCGACGAGGAACATACTGCCTAATGACCCGGTGTTGTCATATCGTCCATGAGATATATGCGTCACTTACCCCGTTCTCAGAGCCATTATAGCTAAGGATCGGGCTGCACATGGTGAAAACTGCCTAGCAAAAAATATACGCTCAACGCCTAATGAGCTTCTGCGAGAAGGGTGCGGTCGTAACGCTGCTCGCCGTGTTCTGCTCCAGACCTGACGTGTTGGCGATCCGCCTTAGGCGGCTTTACGGAAGCGATATCTGCTTCTCCAAAACCCTTTGCCTTTTCCGTGGACTTCTCTAATCCCGTGCCCCCGCCATGGAGGCAGTAGGTCTCGTCTGTATTTAACGAAGAACGGCCCAGGGTGTCATCGTCCGTCTAATCCCGCTCACGTCCACAGCTAGACATGTCTTGCTCAGAGGCCCCGAAGGAGAGCTACGTCGATGTCCTCATCATTGGCGCAGGTCCCGCTGGCGTCATGTGCGCGAATGCGCTCGTTCAAGCTGGCGTCAACGTCAGAATTATCGATAAACGGTATCAGAGTACTACTTTGGTCCTTGTGGAGGTTATGAACTAACGTTTAACAACAGACCAGAAGGGCTCATGGCAGGTCAAGCTGACGGCTGCCAGCCTCGCACACTCGAGATCCTGCATGTAGGCACCTTCAATTAAACCTTCTCTGTACATTCACTGAAGCGGCTTTGCCTACTTAACCCAGAGCTATGACAGTACCCTCTCAGAAAAGATATTTAGACGTGGCGAGATCCTGTACAAGACGGTCAGCGATGCGGACTGCTGGGGAAAACACGTCCACTGAGAGCTACCCCTCGATCAGACGTTCTACAATCCGCGTCCTGGCGGTCACGGTGGTATCCAGGTGAGCCATGATAGCCGTTCATGAGGAAGCCCATACTAACAATGATACATCATTAGAAAACCTCTAATGCGGTGTCTATCAACGCTCCTACCGCACGGTGGGAATACAGCGTGAGCAGGATGGCACGGTCGTATGCTTCCTTCTATTTACAAGCTATATGTTGACTTGTAGGTGAATCTCCATCAAGGTGGTATTGAAGGGGTTCTACTTGAAGCCATGGCGGAGAAAGGATCTCGGGTCGAGCGCTCAACTGTGCCTACTGCGATCGAACTCTCTCAGCTTCCTGAAGACCTACAGAATCCGACGGCATACGTTGCGAAAGTGAGTTCGTGAACGCATCGTACCGAAATTGCACTGATATAACGTGTACAAGGTCACTTTGAGGAACTTTGAGCGTGCAGAGGATGACCTCGAGATCGTGCATGCGAAGTTCATCCTAGGATCAGATGGTATGCCCTTCGTTCAGTTCCGAATATCCAATAAGAATCAGGCCCACGGGAACCGTTCGTAGGTGCTCATTCCTGGGTTCGCAAGACGCTCGGCATCAGCATGGAAGGAGATAACACTGGTGCGCCCTCATCGGTGAACCCACGGGCCCCGGTGGATCAACAGCTGACCATATCCTGTGGCTTCCTTCTCGCCCGCAGACTCGATCTGGGGCGTCATTGACATGGTGCCCGACACCGACTTCCCCGACTTCCGCACGAAATCGTTCATCCATTCCGACCATGGCACGGTCTTCATCATCCCACGGGAGAACGACATGATACGCGTGTACATCCAGCAAGGGCTGGATAGCGTCGTGATTGACCCCGCGACTGGGCGGGCGGACAAGAGCAGGACGAGCCCCGAGAAGCTCATGGAGCAGGGGCAGAAGATACTACAGCCGTACAGGATGGAGATCAAGGACGGGAAGGTCGTGTGGTGGACCGTCTACATGGGTGCGTGCCCTTGTCAGCGGCATGAGCGTTGTCGGTGATGGGTCCTTTATAGTCGGACAACGCGTTGCGGAGAAGTACTCGACGGACGAGCGTGCATTCATCGCCGGGGACGCATGCCACACTCATTCTCCGAAGGCTGGTGAGTGTACACGGGTGCCGTGTGGGTTCAGTCAGGCTTACGCGGATATCGGCAGGACAGGGTTTGAACGCGAGCATGGGAGACACACACAATCTCGGTGCGTCGGATTTTTCCTTAAGGCTATCTTGAACCACGACCAACATGACTGTAGCTTGGAAGGTTGCATATGTCCTACAGGGCTGGTCGCCTTTATCCCTCTTGAAGACGGTATGTACCGACATCGCATATCCTGTATCGTCGGGGTCGAGATGACGCATATGGCTTAGTACGAATCCGAGCGGCGGACCTACGCGCAAGAGCTCATCGACTTCGATAAGTCGTTCTCCAAGCTCTTCAGCGACAGGCCCCGTACGGAGGTCCACCAGAATGGCGTGACTCACGAGCAGTTCCTCGGGTATGGCCATGCCCTGACCACTCTCAGACGTCCTCCTGACATGTCTGTCCGTACAGCGCGTTCAAGACGGCCAGCGGCTTTACGTCCGGCATGGCGATCCGCTATAAGCCGTCCTCGATTGTCAACGACAAGCATCAAAGCGTCGCGGCCAACCTTGTCGTCGGAGAACGCATGCTCCCACATGTCTTCATCCGCGCGGCGAGCTCGCAGCCTATAGAGATTCACGACATGCTCCCCGCAGACACGCGATTCAAGATCTTGGTCTTCGCCGGGAACATGGCCGACGTCGCGGACCGCGCAAAGTTGGAGGCTCTCGGAGAGGAACTGAACAAGCCAGAGAGCTTCATGCGGAGGTACGGTCGAAGCGAGGGCGGGAAGTGGCAGGTGTTCGATCTGGTGTGCTTCAGCGCCGCGACAAAGGATGCAGTTGGTTTTTCGGTGAGTGCAAGGTGACTCTGGGTTTTAGCTTCTTATGACACGGGTACCTGCTCGATGCTGCAGACTTCCCCGAGTTTTTCCGCTGGCATTGGACGAAGTAAGTTTTGAGCTCGAGTCCTGGAAAGTCCCTAACTGACATTTGCCGCATCGCTAATCTCGCGATCCTCAGAGCTCTTCTTGACGACACGGACATGCACGAGAGGTTTGGAGGAGGCGGATATGCGAAGTTCGGAATCGACGAGCACGCTGGCGCCATCGTGGTGGTGCGGCCAGACGGATATATAGGGATCGTTGTACCGCTGGAAGATGTAGCTTTCCTCGGCTCATACTTTGCGGCTTTCTTACAATAGCTTAGTCTTGTATGTCCTTGCCATGTTGACAGAGTCTCCACAGACCTAGAGAGGGCCGTGGGCTCCGAGTCGGACTTGAGAACAATGAGGACAGCTGTTTCGGGCGCCTGTTACCTTTCCTAGCCTATTTTGGAACCGATGTGGAACTGAGCGCCAAGTCCGTGATGCGTCCGTCACCTTTCAACCGCCAAAAGTCAGGACCTCCCGCTGCGGACCTCGCCTCCCTCTTCTCATCTTTTATAAGTGCACGTAATTCTATTGTGCGTTAATAGCCGCATGAAGGCCCTTTGGCCGTGAAATTGAAGTTGACATGCTTTGTCCACAGACTGCAAGTTAAATAGTTTGGCCGGTTTCAAAGCCGCGGCACTCAACCAGTTACCAACCACGCGGCACGCGATCGAGTCAACACATCTTTTATAAACAGACATCCCAATTTGTCGAACAAAGGAAAGTTCGGACTCTGAAACTTCATTCCCGCTGGTATAAAGCCTTCACGATAGGTGAGTTCAAGCCCCATCCACGCTCCGTTGTCTTTTCGTCCAACATGTCTGACGGCAACACGTCTGGCATCTCCGCCTCTAGGGCAAACGCCCCCGAAGTCTCGTCGATCGCTATTGTCGCTGCGAGCAGTCACGTCGATCCTTCTGAGGCTTCAACCACCGCTGACACCCCCTCCACCCCGCCTCCTACTTCAACCACCGACCCGTTGAACGCGAAGAAGCCCAATCAGACGCAATCTTTCATTCGACATACCCCTTCCGCATACAATCATTTTGCTTACCAGAAGAAGATCGGCAAGGAACTCGCCCCTCACCTCATCGACGAGTCCGGTATGGCTCCGCGCTTCCATCTCCTCAGCGCTGAGCTCTTCCTCGACTGGGTCCCCGGGAATGGACCTTCGGACGCCGACCGCGAGAAGTTCAAGGGTGCGAAGCTCAGTGAGAGTATGTCAGAGCATGCCATGTACCCGGAGCTGGTGAGTGTCAGGGTTCTGCCTCCTGATCGATGTCCTGAACAAACTCGCCCATAGGCTGCCGTTGTTCAGTCCGTCCTAGATGCGGCCGGATGCGACGTTCTTCGTTTCTTGGACACAGCCAACCACAAAGCGAAGGACGGCAGCTCCGGCAGGAGGGATACGTTCAACGACGGGGGCATATACGTCAACTCTCCCCTGGCCCGTGAAGCCACCGAGTTCACGTCCGAGCACCGCGCCCGCAGCACGATGATAGCGGACCAGCTGAAGAATCGCCTTCTCGGACTTCGCTCTTGGAACTGGCTCAACATCTTGTTCGAGCTGAAGAAGTCTGAGGACCTCGCAGCGTTCTACTTCAAGACGAAGCCTCGGGGATACAAGGACAGCAAAGGGGCCTCTGCTCAAGCTTCTGCCCCACCCCCGGACCCTGCCCCGGCGGCACCATCAGAGCCGGGTGGTCACCAGGGTGCGCCTGCAACCGACACGCCTGCCCAAGACCCTTCTGCGGGGGCTCCACGCGAGGACAAGTCGGGTCTCAAACCGGAGACCACAACGCGCACTGTCCCTCCCTTTGTCAGGCTGGCCAAGGAGGGAGAAGCCGCCCTCGCCCAATTCATCGAATACATGCACAACGTCCGCAAATGTCAGCACCGAATCTTCTCTTATGCCGTGTACATCTGCTACGATATGGCCCACCTCTTCTACTTCGACCATTCGGGTGCCTACATTTCCGAGCCGTTCAGCTGGGTGATGCCGGACACTCTTCTGCACCAATTCGTCTGGAAAATCGCCAAGCTCGCGAACGCCGGACGGTTCGCCGACCTCGGGCGCGACCCCACTGCGGAGCTTGTGTCCGGTGATCTGAAGGACAAGTTCTTGGCGCTCAAGGACCACAAGAACCTTCCTCAGCATGTCCGCGAGGGCTTCAAGAAGGCGACGGCGGACAACTGCCCGATCTACCAGCTCGAGGTTGTGCCAGGGGAGCCGACCAAAGACGAGTGGTTCCCCGACGAGCCGTTCCCTCCGCCGAAGGAGTCCTGCAGCCCGTCGGCTGGCCAACCGCCGTCTGACCCCTCATCAAGCACGTCGGTCTCGTGTCCCTCTCCGTCGTCGGATCCTCTCCCTACACCACCACCCACAACGTCTGCTCCATCAGCCCGCAAGTTCCTTGTAGGACGACCCCACTTCGCCTCTGATGCGCTTATTGGTCGGTGCACGACTGGATACTATGCCTACGATGTCACGGATGACGATGAGAAGAACTGGCACGTCTGCTTCCTCAAGGACTCATGGCGTCCCGTCGTGCCCGGACGTACGCGGCCCGAACACCTTCTCTACGAGCGATTCCGCCGTCACGGCATCACCCCCGCGCACGGTATTGGGACTTTGATTTGCGGCAGCGACGTCGGTGGCCATTGGGCTCAGAAGACGCGTGTGCAAAAGCATCTTCCATCAGGCAACCGACCCGCCCTCCGTGTCCACTATCGAATCGTCATTGACGAGATCGGCGTGCGCCTGGAGGATTTCCGCAACTTTTCAGAGCTCTCAGCGATGTTCTCGGATGCAATGAAAGGTGTGTACGAGTCAGTCATGTGAGTCACGTTCTGGACTAATGGGTGATTATAGTGCATTACCAAGTCTGGAGTTCTGCAAAGGTGCTCCATCGCGACATAAGCGTGGGCAACATCATGATTCGCATCCAACCGGACGGTACGCGCGAGGGCTTCCTCATTGATTGGGACCTCTCCCGCATCGAGTGTGAGTTGGGGATTGGTCCAGTCGAGCCTGATCGCACGGTATGTTTCCTCCCAATTGCTCGTTTATTACCGCTTGCTTACCCTATCGTGCAGGGCACATGGCAGTTCCGTTCAGCATTGTCGCTCAGATACCCATGGAAGCCATACAGAGTCTCCGACGACATCGAGTCCTTCATCCATGCCTTCATTTACCTCGTCCTGCGCTATCATGCCATCGACGTTGCCTCTCTCAGAGAGCTCGTCATGACCTTCTTCGAGGGTGCATCGCTTTTCCAGGGAATCAAGATCGGCGGAGACAGGAAGCTCTCGTTTTTCGGATCCGTGACGCTGCCATTCTCCATTCCCACCAACCCCAACCTCGAGGGCCTTCTCAAGAACATCATTGTCCGGTGCACCGCGTCCTACAACCGGATCAACCGTGCCGAGATGGCACTCCGCTATGGGTTCGGACCCGAGGATACGCCAGCAGCGCTAGCGGCCACGCCATTGTTAACGGACAACAAGCTCAACCTCGACCGCAACAAGGACCTGGTAGTCCCCTGTGACGACGGGGACGATGAGGCCTTCATCACCGCCAACATCGGCTCCACATTGCGCGCCGATCCCCGCCACGACACGGAGCCCTACGTCATGACTGGATTTCTGTCTATGCACGGCCGGCTCCTGGGCCTGTTCACAGACTACACCATCGCGAACCTGGGCCGCAATGACAAGGACGTCGACCAGTTCCTGGCCAGGCGGCACCAGGACGTCAACCAAGGCCCGACCAACCCTGGCAACCGCCGCGTGGGATCTATGTCGGTGACGGGGACATTCCCCTTTGGGCAGATGTCGACGAACTCGTCCGGCAACTTCGGGTTGGACTTCCCCATCCCAGGGTCGACAGGCGATATGGAGTCGGATTCTAGAAAGCGCCTGCGCGAGGACGAAGCCCCCGAACCGGAGATCGAGCTTAGTTATGATGAAGAGGGCCCCTACCAGCTGGCGCATCTCATCAAGCGGGCGAAGAAGGTGGTAGATGCAGACCTCTGAAGGCCGGCGTGTGGTGCTGCAGGTGACCAGTTCATCTTTCCGTTTGACTGCGATGGTCCCTTCCCATATGACGTACTTTCGTATTCCTTGCTCGATAGTTCATGTCTCGTACACACAATGGTTCTCTATGTGTTTTGGTCAGCTCCGACTCGTACTAATCATCCTCCGCTGCAGGAGTTGGTGTCTCGTAGCGTTGTAGTGAATTTGTGCCCTTTCTCCTGCTGTGTCCCGCATTCTGGTTAATTGACATGTGTTCTCATCCGCTTGAATGTAGAACTCAAGTTTCTACCTCATGTATTCCATGCATGCGCAGTCACGATTCCTTTTCAACATCGTGATCTGTGTCGACGGTGCGCGGCGAATCGGGTTCCTCATTGACTGGGAGCTGTCGCGTGTGGAGTGCAGAGTCATCATCTAGTCGCCAGATCAAAAATTCAAGGGAAATGGCAAAGCTGGCTGCTCAGCCTGAGGACTGAACGTTGAATACCGGTCTGAGGTCCCCGGGCCCTAGGAAATAAGTAGTGCTCCCCGTCCGACATGGATGATTTACAAGGTGATGTGTATATTAAAGCCACTTGAATGTCTCTCCGATACTCAAAACCTGTCTGTGCCAACTTGAAGCAAACGTGGTGGGCGGACGCCTGTGCCGCTGGTACGTCCTACCTAATTTGGAACGGTGTGTTCAACTTGAACGTTTGAACTCCGACGGCCGCGTCTGTCACCATTTCGACCAACCAACCACCACTGACTCATTTGTAGCAGCTTGTAGCCCGGCTATACCTCATCGTCCCATTTTGACGGTTCCTTTGTGGTATTGTAGATCATACGTGTTCGACTATCAATCAGTGACAACCTGGCTCACGTTCCGCTTCGCCTCAGGACGTATTGCTGGACCTCAGCCGGCAACGTCTCCAGCTCGCTGCAGGCCATCTTCGAACGAAGGAGGTCGAGGTCCGACTCCGAAGCCACCTGGGCAGAGGGGTCGTATCCGAGCTGCTCGGGCGTCATGTGTGCGACCTTCCAGACAAAGTCGTGGAGGAGCGACGTCGGCTCCGACCAGTCGAACGCCTCCGAGAGCAGCGCGCCGGTGCGGTCGAAGTAGAGCAGACGGGCGTACTTCCCCTGGACGTAGAATCCGTATGCAAAGCAGCGGTGTTGGTGGGTGAGGAGGTTGTGCATGTACTCCGCGAGCTGCCCGAGCCCTTCCTCGCCTTGTTCATCGCCCGTGATATATGGCTCGGCGGCCTCGGCGGCGTCAGGGGGCAGGAGTGCATCGGGGACCATGTTGAAGGCGCATGTCCGGTTAGTTTCGCTCTTCACCTGTCCGAGGACGGCCATCCAATACCACGAACGACGTCCAAAGCTGCTCTCCTCCACCTCCTGCTTGCGTCTGCTCCAGGTGACACCCCTCTTGATGAAGTGGGTGATGCACCGAGCCATCTCGGTGGTTGGGTAAATGCCGACATCGTTGCAGTTATCTTCGGGGTTCCCGTGGTCGCCCCTCGACTTGTGGTAAGGCGTCAACAGGGCCTCTAGCAGTTCAGCCTTGGGAGAATGTTAGACATGCCCCGTAATTCCGTGATTCGGCATGTACTGGTAGTCTGTGTACCGGAATTCCGGCTGGGATGTCGCTGTGATGACCATAGTCGCCTTGTCTGGCTTCAGGGCCCGATCCATGCACTGGAAGAACTGGTGCATGTACCGTGGGCCGACTGCCTGGAAATGGACTTCAATACGGTCGGATGCTACCGAGAGGGGGAAGTTTACCTCAATCATCTCAGTAGTTACCACGGCGTCGAAGGCATGTTCGAACGAGGCGGGCATGTCATGGTAGTCGCAAAGATGGACACGGACACGATCGCTAACACCAGCCTCGAGGGATCGCTGCACTACCATTTCCATCTGCTCGCGAGAAAGGGTGACGGTGTCAACCGTACATCCCAGCAACGCGGCCTGAGGAAGGAGGACCTGAGTCACACATCGTGAGAGAGGGCAAGTCAGAGACAGGCGCACCTCAATCGCCATCGCGCCCCAGCTCAAACCTATCTCCAGAAGCCGATCTCCAGCATGGACACGGGCTTTGGTGAGGATGTTGTGGATTTTCCTGCATTGGGCCGCTTCCAGGTCTCCAGCAGTCGGGCCAACTGTGAGGTCGCCGCGGACACCGTGCTCTTCTTCGCCCCATATGGCGCATGAATACATCATCTCCTTACTGAGAAAACACTAGATGGCACGAAAGGTTAGTCGTGTCGACACAGAACGCAGTCATGAGAAACATGCACCTGGTAGAAAGCGTTGGAAGTGTTGTACGCTACTTCCTGCATGTAGGTGGTCAAGTTCCTTCTGCAACTCTGGAAAGCCTTCTAATCGTGCTTACCACGTTCCACCGTGCATTTGACAAGTTCTGGCGCCCCAAGACATTGATCGCGAGTGCAGAGTAGTGGGTGAAAGCTGCGCTGAACGTGCTGTCCAGGCCGGACATGGTGAGACGATTGTCTAACCAGAGCTACAGGCCATGAAGTGAGAAACTAAAATCAATATGTTGATCATTCTGTCAGTATGACTTACATTGAGCAAGTTCTTCAGGCTCGACACCTCAAACTCTCCCCCCATATATGCTTCGGATACTACAGAGTTTAAAACAACCGTCAGCGAGTTCACATTGACCGGAGAGCGGAGAGAGTTCGCGTACCTCCTAGGTCGCTCGAAATTAGCACCCTAGTCCATGTCACGAACGTTCCGTTTGGCGCCTACCTTGGCGTCTCTGTTTCCTTTTCTGGACGGTTTACTTCCCATGTCGTCCCTATGGTCCTTGTTGCATTGTAACCCGTCTCCTTGTCTCGTAGTACAATAGCTCCTATTGTCCCTGTTGTTCCCTAGTCGATATTGTCCTACATTCCATTGTTCTCTCTTCCACTCCCGCGTCCATAGTTACCTATTGTCCTTGGACCCCATTGTTCTGTACATGTATATAAGACCTGTACCTTGCTGCCTGGAGACTTCAGTTTCGACCTCTTGTCTCCAGGTAAGCCACTCTGTATTCTCGCTCATACATACTCGCTCAATACATCTTGTCTCCAGCCTGACTGTCGAGCCCTGCTCCGCTCTCGCTGCACAAGTGCTCGTCGACGCCCTTGCTCGTCTTCGTAAGCCTCCCTGATCTTACTCGACAGCCAGTCGTAACATTAGGTCGAAACTTCTTCACGAGCACCGGCGTACTCCTTACTCCCTTTTCTCTCGTACGGTACGCACTTGATCCTCTGTGTTGGCCTCGCGTAGTACGCGCTCTAGTCACACCATCGGACGTGGTCTTGGTTCAACCCGAGGCTTGCCACTTAGTGGTACAGTACGCGGAAAGCTCCTAACCCGAGACCCCGGTACTGACAGAAGTGGTCCGCCTCACGGCGTGGGAGGCTAGAGAAAGGCGGCGAAACAAAGCCAAGGCAGAACACCCTTGGGCTCGTGTCCCTTGAGGCTAAGACACAGCAATAGGCCGAGGAGGCTGAGCAGACAGTGTTGGATCGTGCACCTGCCGTTTTCATTCCTGGGATAGGAAGCGAGCTATCCCTACCCCATCCACCCTGGCTTGTGAAAGAAGACCACACGTCTTTCACCCGACTGAAGTTCAGCACGAACACCTGCTTAACGAGCTCGGTGACTGGGCTGTCTGTGAAGAACAACCGTGTCCCAATTGGCACTGGATCTTTGCGGATACTGAGGAGAATCGTCGTGCGGTTGCACCTCACCTCTATCCCACACCAGCACATGTAGACGTAATCCGCAACCACCTTGCCAACCCTCCAGAGCCACCTCCCCGAGACCCAGAACGACCCCCTGTTCGTCAAGCAGCAGCTATTGCAGCCAGGAACCCCTCATCCCGACCTGCCTCTCGACCGCGGAGCCACGCTCCAAGCCGTGTTCCTACTCCACCTCGATCTACAGGTTCTCCAATCCTTGATCAGACTATTGAACTAGTGCGAGAACGACTCCAACGTCTCCGACCAATCACCCCTCCGGTTGACCCGAACCGACCCACTGTCAACCTCAACAGTCCCACTCCTCCCTCATCACATCACTCTTCATCGCACCACTCGTCGGCAGCTTCCTCGTGCTCACAATCACCAACGCCCTCATCGACCATGAGCAACGCTGGCACCACACCCGCACCTCCGCAACTGCCGGCTGGTTATGATGTCTCAAAGCTGGTCACCCAACTCGCCCCTCGCGAATACGATGGAAAGATGGCTCAGGATGGCCTCCGCTTCGTTTCTGCGGCCAGCATCTACCACTCGAACATTACCACCTTTTCGCCAAGCTTTCCAGAGACGATCCTCTGGATCACCCTCCTCAATAAGCTTACGGAGGGAGCGGCAGAGTGGGCAGGCCCCCATATTGTGACGCTCGCGAGCAGTACTCAGCCGTGGGCAGACTTCGCGGCTTTTGAGACGGCCTTCAAAGCCCACTTCTGCGCTGCGGATGACAAGGAAGCAGCCATCGCAGAGCTCGTTAAGCTCTGTAAAGGGCAGCACAAGATCGGCACCGTGCAGGACTACACGGTGAAGTTCAACGCGATCGCGGCTCATACCAGCTTCAGTGCCGAGGACAAGCGCGAGCGGTACCGCACCGGCCTGCCTTACAAGATCAAGGACATCCTCGCTACCTCAGGCCACGACACTTCATCGATCACGAAGATCCAGGCGGTCGCACTGACCATGGATCAGAATTTGTTAGTGCGTGAAGAAGAGCGGCCCAAGCAGTTCAGTGGCGGGTGGAGAAAGAAGGGCGAGAAGGCCGCTGCCACTGGTAAGAAGCCGTTCACAGGGAACTGCTTCAACTGTGGCAAGCCAGGCCACCGTTCCTTTGAGTGCAAGCTGCCCAAGAAGGAGCAGCAAGCAGCCTCCTCGTCTGGCGAGACGACGGATCTGGCTGCGCTCCGGGCTGAGCTCAAGGAGATAAAGGAACGACTCAGTGCCGTATCGGTGAACGAGACGAAGGAGGGTTTCTGATCAGAGCCGCACTGGACGCTGCGCGTGCCGGCTCTTGTAGTAGTAGTCGATTTTCTGTACTAAGTTCCGCGTTCGTATATGAAGTGAATCATGATAGTCAACACTTTCACATACCAGTACGGTTAATCGGCAAGCAGCGACATAAGGATATTGTAGCAATGGTAGATAGTGGAGCTACTACCAAGTTTTTACATAGATGTTTTGTAGATCAGAACCGTGTTACAATGAGGAAGTTGGTGAAGCCGATTCCTCTGTACAACATAGATGGTACTGAGAACTGTGATGGGACAATCACAGAGGTCGCCGTGTTGGATATGGCAATTGGAGACCACAGAGAGAAAGTGGTGTTTGTGGTGACGGATATAGGAGATGAGGATGTGATCATTGGTCTGGACTGGCTGCGCGAGCACAACCCTGAAGTAGATTGGGAACGTGGCTCGCTACGCCTATCGAGATGTCCAGAGGCATGTCCAGCTCACCAGAAGGCATCCAAACCTGTCGAGACCAAAGCGCGTGATACGGAGGTACGGCTTACGGCGTGCAATGGTCCTCATAGGGTAAGGAAGGCAAAGACGGTGGGTAGGATACGTGCGGCCGTGATGGTCGAGGAGGAGGAGGAGGATAAACCTCCACCACCAGGTTTTCTTGAAGCAGGAAAACAGCTCTCTCAAGGGGAAAGATGAAGCATTGTACACTAAAGACCAATACAACCGTGATACACAGGGTTGACATTGATCTGGGGAGCGACGCAAGGATCGATGAACCAGGAAGGATAGGGTACCGCACCGGTCTATGAGAGAACCTCCCTGCTAGAATCGACGGTCTTCTAAAAGACGAGTAGGACGGAAGCAAATGCTGCAACGACTCCGCATGCGCAGCGTCGATGAGGCGGCCGTGAAGGGAGAGGTCACGAAGGTGAGGCCAGGCGAGTTCCGCCACAAGTTTTTACATAGACGTTTCGTAGATCAGAACCATGTTACAACGAGGAAGTTGGCAAAGCCGATTCCTCTGTATAACATAGATGGTACTGAGAACCGTGATGGGACGATCACGGAGGTCGCCATATTGGATATGGCGATTGGAGACCACAGAGAGAAAGTGGTGTTTGTGGTGACGGATATAGGAGATGAGGATGTGATCATTGGCCTGGACTGGCTGCGCGAGCACAACCCTGAAGTAGATTGGGAACGCGGCTCGCTACGCCTATCGAGATGTCCAGAGGCATGTCCAGCTCACCAGAAGGCATCCAAACCCGTCGAGACCAAAGCGCGTGATACGGAGGTACGGCTTACGGCATGCAATGGTCCTCGTAGGGTAAGGAAGGCAAAGACGGTGGGTAGGATACGTGCGGCCGTGATGGTCGAGGAGGAGGAGGAGGATAAACCTCCACCACCAGGTTTTCTGCCGGAATGGGATGGCACTGAGGAATCTCTCCTCGACGCTTTAGCTACTGGGCGAACCCTTCGCAATGCTCCTAAACTCTTTGTCTCAGCGACCTACACATACTCTCAACAACTCGCTGAGCAAGAGTACCAGAAGAAGGAGATTCGCCCGGTCGAAGAGATTGTACCTAAACAGTACCACGAGTATCTGCGCGTGTTCTCGAAGGAGGCATCTGAACGCCTACCTGATCATGGACCATACGACCACGCTATTGAACTTGTGCCAGATGCCAGGATGTTCCATTCCAAGGTGTACCCCCTGTCGCCCAGCGAGCAGGTCGAGCTTGACAAGTTCATTAACGAGAACTTGGCCAAAGGCTATATTCAGGAGTCGAAATCACCGATGTCTTCACCGTTCTTCTTCGTTAAAAAGAAGGATAGCAGCCTACGTCCTGTACAGGACTACCGGCGGTTGAATGACATCACCATTAAGAACCGATACCCGCTGCCGCTGGTATCTGACTTGATGGATCGACTCAAGAAAGCCAAGTACTTTACAAAGCTTGACATTCGTTGGGGGTACAACAATGTGCGGATTAAAACCGGTGACAAGTGGAAAGCTGCCTTTGTTACCAATCGAGGGCTGTTCGAGCCGAACGTAATGTTCTTTGGGTTAGCCAATTCACCCAGCACATTCTCTGCGCTTATGAACGACATCTTCAAGGACCTCATCATACTAGGCAAAGTCACTATCTACCTCGACGACATCCTCATATTCACCAACGACATCGAGGAACATCGCACATTAGTGCGTGAGGTCTTGAAGCGTCTAGCAGAGCGCGACTTGTTCTGCAAACCAGAGAAGTGCGAATTCGAACAGCCCAAGGTTGAATACCTGGGGGTACTCGTATCGGAGAACCGTGTAGAGATGGACCCGGTGAAGGTTAAGGGTATCGCAGCGTGGCCTGTCCCTCAGAACGCCTCGGACGTACGGAAGTTCCGCGGCTTTGCGAACTTCTACCGACGTTTCATCAAGGACTTTAGTGCCGTCTGCAAACCTTTAGATCGCCTCACGGGCAATGCTCCATGGAAATGGGAAGCCGAAGAGCAGGAAGCCTTTGACGAGCTCAAACGTCGCTTTACCGAAAGTCCTGTCCTGAGCATGTACGATCCAGACTGCAAAACCCGCATTGAAGTCGATGCGTCCGGGTACGCTACCGGTGCAGTTCTGTCTCAGGAGGGGGAGGACGGTAAATGGCACCCTGTTGCTTTTCACTCCGAGTCTATGAGCGATGCGGAACGCAACTATGAGATCTACGACAAGGAGATGCTCGCTATCATTCGTGCCCTGCAGGCCTGGCGCCATTATCTTGAAGGTCTTCCTAGTGTGTTCGAAATCCAATCGGACCACAAGAACCTCGAGTACTGGAAGACCGCTCAGAACCTCACACGCAGGCAGGCACGATGGGCTCTTTACTTGTCGCGGTTTGAGTTTGTCATCTTGCATAAACCAGGCACATCTAATGGCCGGGCGGACGCACTATCACGCAGGCCTGATCACCAGACAGATGATGCAGATGACAACCTTGACCGTGTCTTGTTGCAACCCGATCGCTTCCGAGTACTGGCAGCCAAGAGAGGGCACATGTCGGTAGTGCCTGAGAAGGCCTTGCTTCGACGTATCCATGAATGCGGAGAACGCGAACAAGAGGTGGCGGACGCGCTTAGCAAGCTTGACAAGCTTGGCCCTGCACGTCTTCAGAACGACTTGGTGGACTGGAACACTGAACAAGGCCTGCTACTGTATCGCGGCCGAGTTTATGTCCCCAAAGACGATGCATTAAGGGCTGAGATTGTGCGCATCCACCATGACCTTCCGCCGGCAGGACACCCTGGGCAGGCAAAGACAGTGGAGTTGGTAACGCGAAACTACTGGTGGCCGGGCATGGTTAAATTCATTAAGGACTACGTTGAGACCTGCGACACCTGTCGCCGTGGCAAGACCTCACAACGAAGCCACCTGATGGCCCAGGCCAAGTAGTAACCTGCGACTTCATCACTGGTCTGCCTGACGTGGATGGGTACAATGCGCTTCAACTCATTGCTGATCGGCATGGAAAGATTATACATCTTATTCCATGCACCGAGGAGATCGATGCGGAAGGAACTGCAGACAACTTCATTAGAGAATGGTTCCGTCTTCATGGGCTCCCACGCAAGATCATCTCTGATCGTGGGCCCCAGTTCTCTAGCAAGCTCTTCCGTGCGGTTCTTAAAGGTCTCGGCATAGAAAGCGCAATGTCCACAGCCTACCACCCTCAGACAGATGGGCAATCGGAACGGTGGAACCAGGAGATAGAGGCATACCTCCGAATGTACTGCTCACGGCACCGCAATGACTGGGTCAAATGGCTGCCAATTGCAGAGTTTGCCTTTAACTCGCATGTCCATTCGGCTACTGGGTACTCGCCGTTTTACCTCATGTACGGCTTTGAACCCCAGTTCCACATTCCAATGCTGTCTACGGTGGTACCCTCTGCAGATGAACGGAGAGAGGAGTTGCGTCAGGCAAGGGAGGATGCAACCTCTGCTTTAACTTTGGCGGCAGAACGGATGAAGGAATACTACGATCGTTATGTCTGCGATGCCCCAGAGTTTAAAGACGGTCAAAAGGTGTGGCTCGACACAAGGAACTTCCGAGTTCCAGGAGTCTCTAGGAAACTGGTGGACCGGTATGCTGGCCCGTACCTGGTTAAGCGCAAAGTGGGCAACTTGGCTTACGAGCTCAAGCTCCCCAAAGACCTTGCACTCCACCCAGTGTTCCATGTATCGCTCCTACTGCCACACAAGGAGAGTCAACTCCCTGGTCGCCATCCTCCTGAGCCTGCATCGATTGAAGTTGAAGGAGAGGAGGAGTACGAAGTTGAGGAAGTGTTAGAGTCACGACGGTATGGGCGGTGGAAGAAACTGCAGTACCTCGTGCACTGGATGGGTTGGGGCCCTGAGCACGACAGTTGGGAGGATGCAGCAGATCTGGTGAATGCACCCAAGGTGGTACAAAAATTCCATTCCACACACCCAGATGCACCTAGTCCCCTCAACAAGAAGACTAAGTCGTGAGGGCACGACCCTTAGGAGGGGGTATTGTCATGAACGTTCCGTTTGGCGCCTACCTTGGCGTCTCTGTTTCCTTTTCTGGACGGTTTACTTCCCATGTCGTCCCTATGGTCCTTTGTTGCATTGTAACCCGTCTCCTTGTCTCGTAGTACAATAGCTCCTATTGTCCCTGTTGTTCCCTAGTCGATATTGTCCTACATTCTATTGTTCTCTCTTCCACTCCCGCGTCCATAGTTACCTATTGTCCTTGGACCCCATTGTTCTGTACATGTATATAAGACCTGTACCTTGCTGCCTGGAGACTTCAGTTTCGACCTCTTGTCTCCAGGTAAGCCACTCTGTATTCTCGCTCATACATACTCGCTCAATACATCTTGTCTCCAGCCTGACTGTCGAGCCCTGCTCCGCTCTCGCTGCACAAGTGCTCGTCGACGCCCTTGCTCGTCTTCGTAAGCCTCCCTGATCTTACTCGACAGCCAGTTGTAACAGTCCACATGTCCGGATTGCACACCTTGAGAGTCACGGTGAGACCTGGAGATGAACTGAACACAAATCTGTCTTCTCCATCCTCGACTGTGAGTGTCCCATGCACGATTCCGGATCTAAGGACTCGGAAAACTTGTCCTCGCGCTTCATGTGGACCAGGATAGTATTAGAACCGATTAGTGAACCTACAGTCAAGGAAACACTGGCACTGGCGCACCGAAGTCGTTGAAGAACGGAAGGACCTTTGTCTGGAAGTAACCAGCAGACAACAGGTACGAACGGAAAGTGGGAGGGTGAAGTGAAGCAGAATGGGTGATACCCATCTCGGTGTACGTGTCTGTGCAGATGAAGACAGAAAAATCGTGTGGTTGGCTAACGATATAAATACGCCCCCTTGAAGAGACTGTCTTCTTGAGGCAGAAATCAGTCGTATTGACTCGAATAACACTCTGGGAGTACGACCGCTCACGGTAGTGTCGGATAGTTAAGATGGCATATTCGTCCAATTATCGACGTGGCCACCCTGCGGAGGAACAAATGTTTTGTCAGTGCTAACGTCTGAACTTGAAGAAACAGGACGGAATGAGACACCCACCGGCACACTGGCATGCACACTCTGGAGGTCCGAGTCCATCGAAGGATATTTTTTGATTCATCCGATTCAGATGGAAGACGTTGTGCCTGCAATATGCGGGATGAAGTAAAGCGCAGGCCGCGGATGTGGAAGTTCCGAACTACTTACTTACAGGGCCATCGGCGGCGTGCGCTTGAGGCAGGAGGTGTCCGGGGTCAGACTATGAGCGCTGTGCCACTCCGACGGTCCCGGCCTCGGCCGTATCCCAATTCCAACACTCAACCACCGCTGCTCCCTGGTGTTCGCCTGCACGCCTCACTCCCTCCATTGTTCCCATTTGAAAGTTTCTTTGTTAAAGTCACACGTAAGTCATCTTGGATGGTCACTATGCCGCGGACTGATTCCATTTGCGCTCAAGCAACCATTTGGCCGAGTCCGTAACGATAGCACTAAGCCACGTGACAGACGTTCAAATCATCTCTCCATAGCTTACAGGTATCCTAATTGTTCGCACAAAGGAGTACTCGGAGTTGAAATCTTCCCTCCGCCTCATATAAAACAATTCGCGGACTAGCATCCGTAAGTTCGACATCCACGTTCTACCCCCTTGCAGTCTCTTCCTCCTCCATCATGTCTGACGACAACGACTCTTCTCCACCCAGGACTGATACAGGTACTGAGACCTCACCGCCTCCTTCACCTTCCCAGCCCAGTGCTGCTCACGGTCATCCCGCATCGGACGTCGATTCCTCAACCACCAACACTGTCCCGACCGCTCCCGCTCCAACCACCCAACCGTTCGACGCCCAAAAGCTCGACAAGAAGCAGTCCTTCATCCGTCACACCCCTTCTGCCTACAACACCTTCGCTTACCAACCGAGTGTCGGCAAAGATCTAGCTACTCTTCTCGTCGACGAGTCCGGGATGGCCCCACGATTCCATCTTCTCAGCGCTGAGCTCTTCCTCGACACGATCAAAGTTGATCCACCAACCGAGGATGACTTTAAGAAGTTCAAGAAGCCGGATATAGCTGGTAAGAAGAAGGAACACGAGCTCTACTCGGAATTGGTGAGTGGCTTCAGCTGGGAGGAAACTATCTTCAAGGCGATGTCTGACTAGCCGAGATGTAGGCTGCCGTCGTGCAGTCTGTCCTGGACGCGGCGGAGTGCGATGTGCTTCGCTTCCTCGACACTGCGAACCACAAGGCCCAGGACGGCAACTCAGGAAGGAAGGAGACGTTCAACGACGGCGGCATCTACAAGAATTCTCCCCTCGCGCGCGAAGCGACCGAGTTTACCGATGCGCACCGTGAAAGAAGCAAGATTTCCCCGGACGATATGGCTCGCCGTCTTCTTGGTCTTCGGTCGTGGAACTGGATCGATATCTTGTTCGAGCTGAAGATCTCCGAGGACCTCTCTGCGTTCTACTTCAAGACCAAGCCTCGCGGTTACAAGAAACTGTACGAGGCTCTTGCAGCGCAGTCCGCCTTGGGGAAGGCTGCGGCTCCGTCGTCGGAGTGCGAGGAGGGAGCGGAGGACGTCCTCGGTCACACCGCCGGCGACGGGGATGAGGCCGACGTTGGACCGGAGGAGGGCGAGGGAGGAGTCGGGGGGAGGGAGGACGAAGAAGACGACTCCGAGCAGGACAACATCGCGCCGACACACGACGACCCCTCCAATCCCGACTCAGCGACCGCTGACCAGCCCGCCGAGGTTGACCATGAGGACCAGGCGACCAACGCTCATCCTGGTATGACAACATGTCAAGTCACGGTTCCCCCCTTCATCAAACAGTCCGAAAAGGGCAAGATCACTCTTGGCCAGTTCGTCGAGTACATGCTCAACGTACGGAAGAACCAGCACCGCGTGTTCTCCTACTCCGTCTACATCTGCAGCGACATGGCTCGCCTCTTCTGCTTCGACCATGCTGGTGCTTTCGTCTCTCAGCCGTTCCAGTGGGACAAGCTGGACTCTCTTCTGCACCAGTTCATCTGGAAGATCGCGAAGCTCGCAAAGGCTGGCCGGTTCGCAGAACTCGGACACGACGAGACGGCGTCGCTGGCATCTGACGAGGAGAAGGCCAAATTCCTGGCGCTCAAGGACGACATGAGCCTGCTGCAGCACGTCCGCGACGGCTTCAAGAAGGCGACGGCGGACAAGTGGCCGATCTACAAGCTCGAGGTCACGCCCGGGGAGCTGTCGGAGGACGAGTGGTTCAGCGACATGTCCTTTCCCCCTCCGAAGGGGTTCGGCACCTCCACGACTCCGGACCAACCGCAGCCGTCCCCCTCGCAAGGCGCGTCCCCTCCGAAACCGTCGTCTTCGTCCGACCCCCTTCCCTCATCATCCAACGACGACCCTCCCCAGTCTGATGCCCGTCACTTCCTCGTTGGCCGTCCTCATTTCGCCGCCGATGGACTGGTTGGTCGGTGCACTAGAGGGTACCTCGCGTACGACATCACGGACACCGACGAGAAGAACTGGCGTGCTTGCTTCCTCAAGGACTCTTGGCGGCCCGTTGTCCCTGGCCGCACCCGCCCCGAGCACGTCGTGTACCAGCGACTCCGCTACTTCGGTGCCGAGAGCGGCATTGGCACGCTAATTTGCGGTGGCGACGTCGGTGGCCACTGGGCACAGCAAACGCGGGTTCAGGACTATCTACCCGAGGAGAACAGGCCTGTTCCGCGTGTTCACTATCGCCTTGTCATCGAGGAGATTGGCATCCGGCTCGAGGATTTCGACAGTTTTCCTGAATTGTCTGCGATTTTTGTCGATGCCATACAAGGTATGTCATATCCTCTGTGAGTTGCCTGTTCTTGTTCTGAACCCGCTTTGCTTTTGCTTTACAGCCCACCATAGAGCTTGGGAGCTTGCCCACGTTCTTCACCGAGACATTAGCGTTGGAAACATTATGATCCTGCCTCCCAAAAACAACTCCTCTGAAAGGCGGAGGGGAATCCTCATCGACTGGGATCTCTCCCGCTTGGAGTGTGAACTTGGAACTGGTCCGATTAAGCTCGATCGCACGGTACGAACTTCATTGGATCCATTCTCCGTTTATATTCTGATATCCTTGTTTCGTTAGGGTACTTGGCAGTTCCGCTCCGCGCTATCACTTCAATACCCTTGGAAGCCTTACATGCGAAGCGATGACATCGAGTCATTTATCCATGTCTACCTCTACCTCGTCTTTCGATACCACGTCACAGACGTCGACTCTCTCCGGGACGTTGTCACCACCCTGTTCGAGGGCGCATCGCTTGTCCACAGCGTCAAGATTGGAGGAAATATGAAGCGCACTCTGTTTGTCGCACCGAGGTTCCCGTATCAATTGCCTTTCAACACCGAGCTTCAATCACTCCTCGACACTATCATCTACGAGTCCTCACAGTCGTACATGAGGATCGACTTCAACGAGATGCAACGTCGCTATGGCTTCGGGCTCGCCGCTGCACCACCAGCCCGCAGACCCCTGACGGCTCCACGAGCCACTGCCTTTGTCTTCGACAGAGACAACATGCCTCGGCGGCGCTTGATGAAAATGCGAGGCCCGGCCGCTTTCGCGGGCGACAAGGACCCGTGTGTCATGGAAGGCTTCTTATCGGAGGCTGCGGAGCTCGTCGACCTCTTCATAGACCATGCTTCTGCTGGACTCGAGTATTCCGACAAAGCTGAAGATCAGTTTCTGTTGAGGAAACACGAAGACGTCTACCGTGGCCCGATCGATGCAGGCAATTCACGCATCGGGTCCCTGTCGACGTCAGGAACCATGTGGTCTCCAAAGCCGTCATCCAACTCCTTCGCACTCAACCTCGGGCCTCGTCCGGGTTCGAACCCGGGTCCGTTGATGGCCGGCACGTCTTTGGACTCCAGGAAGCGGGGGCGCATTGTCAGCGGGGCTCCAGTCAAGGGGTCGACCGCGACGAACGAGCAGGGGACTTCGGCCACGATGCACCCCAGCAAGCGCGTCAAGTAACTGACTCCCATGCTTTAGAGCTCGCGGCCAATGACGGATCGCATTCCGAGTTACTTCCTTCTTGCTTAGTTTGGTTTGGCTTTCAACTTTTCTTGATCATCGCTTCTATACTGTCTCGACTCTCGACTGGCCTACCAACCAATCCCATCTGTTGTCATGCATCCCTTCTCCGTCTACTACGTTGCTGTCTCTGACTATCAAAGGTACTTACAGCGTATTCTTACCATCCATTGATTCACGAACTTGTGCTGCTTGTCACCAATGTCATGTACCGGTCCCGGCTTGAACTCCATTGACCCGAGACGATGGAAGCCCACGAAAGCAATCTTCCAGTGGGCCGAGTCCCAAGATAACAATCTCCCACCAGACCACCACTACCGCCGCCGGAACCCGGTGAGTTCCCCTTTCACCGAACAAGATGCCGGCCCTCCAGCCGACTCGTGCGACGTCGAGGACACGGGTTGAACATAAAACTCTGTCAAAGAAAGTTGTGGTCGACGGGGAAAACACGTCCACGATGGAGTGAACGAGTAACTTGAATGGCATCGGCGTGCGTTGACAGAATGTCCGAGTATTGTAACGATACATCATGTGTATATCAGCCTTACAAAATACAAAGCGAACACAGACAGCTATAGCACAACGACAACGGCAGGGACTGATCCTGCCGCGATCAGCCCAGGGGTCTCGTACTCATCACGAGAGATCGCGACGTACCACGACCTGGCAGGACTATGAGATGAGCTTCCGAAGTTGGTATATGCCTTCTCGCGCAACGGCGACGGTGTCGTACACGACTCGTTCGGGGGCGCTCTCAGTGCGCGAGCGGAGGCGCCATCGGAGGAGGGCCTCATCGGTGCGGCCGTAGATCGACTCGAAGATGTGGAACGCGGCGTCCGCGGACGGCCTCTGCGCGGGGTTCTTCCACTTCATCATGTCGACGAGGGGCTGGATGAGGTCAAGCCCGTGGTATTTCTTGGAAGGTCTATGAGGAAACGAGGAGCGTCGAGAAGGGGGAGGAAGGGCTTACAGAGATGAATTCCTTGTAGTAGAGGTTCCCGAGTGCGAAGACGTCCGCGCGGTATGCGTCGTACGGGACCTCATTTGAGAGCTCTGGGATCTCCTTGTCGCGGCCTGTTCGTCCTAAGACTAGAGGGGATTCTCCTTCCTCGAATAGCCTGGATAGTCCGAAATCGATGTAGTAGTAGCGGACGTTGGCGCTGGAGCGTGGAAAGGGCCGAGCGTCGTTGGCGCCGTCCGGGAGGAAATCAGTCCGTACTGGATGGTGACCCTCGGGGTAGAGTGTTCGCCCGTCCATCATAACATTGGCCGCGGCAATATCCCTAAGGTGGTGGGAGTAAGGGCGAGGACTCGTCTGATTCGAGATCCCTGAACGCACCGGTGAGCTACACGACACTCGTGAAGAAAGCGTAACCCCTGCAGTCAGTGTAAGTATAATGGTGCGGTGATAATCGGACGTACCGTACCTCAAGGGACTGGCGTATGAATTCCATGACCTCGTCGATTGTGCCAAAATCTGGATCATTAAACTGACGCAAGTGAGGCATGAACAATAGCGAAGTATGTGATGGGTCTTGAAGAACGTCAAGGACGGGTGTGCAGTGGTTGTGAGGAGAGTGCTTGTCCGTAAGGTACCGTGCGATGTGCAGTTCTTGTGTGTCGTTTCTTGTACGCTTGACAGCAACGCGGGAATTGTCTAAGCTACGAGTAACGTCTATTACGCCGGGAGTCTGAATAGAAAGGATGAGCACGGTTATAAGTGTACAGATGAGTAATGATGGACATACAATGAGTGTAATCGAGTCTTCACAAAACATGGGATCTATGTTTGTACCGACCCACGAAGGTTTCCAGTCCGGATGATACCTAGGCCGTAACTCATAACCATTGTCGTGGAGGAAGAAATAGCGGTCTCGCCAGTAGATCTCTCCCGGGAGCAGGCTGTAAAAGCCGTCTTCGGTTTCCTTGGCATGGCGCGCCGCACATTCTGGAGAAACGTATGCGTAGCGTGGCAGGCAAGCGGTGGTTACGCTCATTTGACTGTCGCCTGGATGAACTTGCGAAGAGAACCGGTTCAAGACCTTAGGCGCCTAAGTTAGCATCTCCGCCCCTGCCACATATGGGCATCTCGTTCTGATGGCCTGGGCCCTGGGTGCACGGTCGACGCTCTCTCTCCTCCATCGATCCACGTTTCGTCCTCGTCCCTTTCATTCCCAGCTTCCCACAACTGTGCCATAAAATGAGGATAAAGCAGCAAGACGGCCACACCCTCCTTTAACTCCCCCAGCACCTCTCTCTCATCAGCCTTTCACTATGTCCAATGTCGGCATCGATACATGGAATCTGATATCTGGGATGATCGGCGTCCTGACTGTCTTGCCTTTCATTTGGGCATTCGTTCGATATCAGCATCCCGAGAGCAAGATGGCAGAGCTAGAATCTGCCCTCAAGGACACTGAGTGCTTGATCCACAGCACGATATCCCTCACTTTACCTCCCATCTTACGCGGTGCGTTGTCGCGCCCTCTACTACCCCTCTCCCGTGGCCGATATCGCTACAGGTACTGTATGAAGACGGAGGCACTCCGAGAAGAGACCTTCATCGTCTCTGTCAGCTGGCGCAAAGCGCTTGTAGCCTGGTCTCAGGGCCTGTCGAAGCGGATTTCAATCCTCTGTGGGCAGGTTAAGAAGACCCGCGCGGGAATTTGTGTGCGTTTCTCTTTCGCACGTGATGAATCTCGTTAACACGACCAGTATGGCAATAGGAAACGAGTGCCGAACAAAGAATGCGGCTCATGAACGAAGATGCAGAGCCTTCGTACTGCACTTGGCGTGCGAGGATTCTGAACTTCTGGGAGCGTATGGCATCCGTCTGTTCGTACAGCGCACCATTGCGACCGCCCTGCCCTCATCACTTATCAACCTACTAGTTTATAGATCTCCCGCCGCTGAGACCGCTGATACAGCATCTCAAAGGTCGCCAACGCCTGCTGTCGATCCTAGTGCTGCATCGACAGACGACTCGGACACCAGGAGGGCATCCAACAAGTCACATCGCGAGGCGTCTTCCTACCGCTCCAAACCTCGTCGCTCTCCCTCCCGCATGTTGCGCGTCGCCGCAGACAGTCGCGACCTTCGCATGCTAACCAGTGCGATCCGCCGCATCGACAGAGACTTGACCGCGCAAGGCATCAGCCACGTTCTCCTGACCCAACTTGCGCAGACAACGCGCAAGCAGTGGTCGCCCGCATCCACCAGGGCGCACCGCCCTCGTTCACGCCAGTCGCGCGGCGCGAGGCCCGGGCCCGGTCCGAATGACGCGGTACCCTCGCGGCACGCCCGCCAGCCCAGCATCGACTCCAATACCTATACCTCTGGGGAGGAGACCGCGTGCGAAGTGTGATTCGCACATATCTCCCCGAATAGCCTTCGCCAAGACGATGAGTGCCCTGCGGTGAGCACCGCATTCATCGGCGTCCAGTCTAGCACAGTTCTAGCACGTCTTGAACTTCGCATCGATTGCGGAGTGTGCTGCGGGACCATGTCCTCGTTTTGATCCCGGGCCTGAAGCGGTGTAGCCGTCTTCATTCCCCTCTCCTACTTCGTCCCGCTCTTCGCTCCAACCTCACTCCCAGATTCGAGTGCATCCTATGTCGAAGTCCGCTTCCCACATATGTATAATATTCTGCCGTTATGGACTTTGTATTTATCCCCCCCCCCGAAGACAGAGGTGCCTACCTTGGGACGTTGGCGGATCTAAGTCAAAGTCCTCCCTGTTCATGTCACAACGACATCCCCAACGTCTGAGAGTGGCCGTCAGATTGTGTACCTATTACGACCGGCGACACGTTACTGATGATTCTTGCTTGTGGAGAAGCAACCTAACTTGATTCTTGAACAGTGGCGACTCATCGCCCATATCCTCGAAGTCGCCCGTACCCTCATACTCTGTCGCGCCTGCTGCCGCATTCCTCGCCCTGTTCAACAGTGCGAACTCAAGCATGGCGGTTATGCACAACGCATATCTGCACGCGACATACAAGAACCGTGAGCGACGGGGGGCCCAGACCGCCTAGAGCAAACTCGCGAAGCACGTATACTACGTGGAGGCACGAAATCGCCGTAGCGTGTGTCCTGCGGTCTATATATGAACTAAGAGGCAACTCTGGCAGTCAAACGATGCATCGCGAGCCTTAGGCTTGTCTGTGACATGAAAGCAGTAGCTGGATGCACCCTCCGAGGTTCACGACTCCAACAACCATCGCGCGATCACGGCCGCCTTCTTCACGTCCCCTCCCGCGTTGCCCGCCAGCCCAGGCGACCGCAAGCGCGACGCTCGGGAACAGCCCACACACCGCGACCATCGTCCCGACGCACCCCGCGCCCGGGGTGCGCGTCGCGAACAGGAAGACGTAGCCGACGAGCGCGGTCGTGCACCCGGCAAGCACGGACGGGCAGCGCGCGCGGACGCCGTTACATACCTCAATTTTAGACCTAAGTACTTATTGCATCAGTTAAGCTTCGCTTGAGGTGATGGGAGTGCTAGAAATAAGATGGGTTGGAAAACATAAGAACGGGCGCTCGCCGGAATGATGGGGAGGTGCCCAATCCGGAAGCTGTGTTGAACTCCGCAGCTCGCGCTTCTTGCACTCGACCACGTTCGACGACTCCAGCAATTACACGCAGACCGGGAGGACAGTCGACCACACTCAACGCAGGCTCATTCGATATTCAGAACTCAACGACATTCTGGTGTGGAAATTCATGTATCGTGTCCGAGGGCTTGCGCGTCCGTACAGACTGACTCGTTTGATCGCATTTGGCAGGTAACCCGTATTTGGACGGACGGACTGAACCACGCACTTAAAATTCCTTCCGTAGCAGAAGGAGGTCACCCAATTAAGAGAACAAAGGACTGATCGGATTTTTAACGTCCTCACGCTCGTATAAAAGCACACAACCCGTAAGTTGGACTTCTCGTTGCGCTCGTGTTCAACTTGAACTCTCATCACATATGACTGGCACCGACGTATCTGACATCCCCGCCTCCAGAGTCGACGCAGACGGTGACGGACTTCTTCATACCGACGCCGCAACCCCACCTGCCATCCCACCCGCCATCGACCATCTCCCTGAGCCCCGCACTCCCGACGCCAACCACCCAACCACCGGCCCAGATCCCCTCCCATCCGGTGCCGGTCCCGCCCCCGCTGACGGGGTTCAAGTTCCACAGGTCACTGAATGCCCTTCGTTCGTCCGTCACTGCCCCTCATCCACGAACCGCGACGCATACAAGCAGAAGACCGGCAGACAGCTCGCGCCTCTCCTCATCGACGAATCCGGTATGGGCGCCCGTTTCCATCTCCTCGACAATGAGATCTTCTCCGCACATATCTCCGGGGCTGCCCCGTCCGACGCAGATCGGAAGAAGTTCAAGACGCCCAAGCTGAAGAAGGGCATGCTCGAGCGTGACATCTACCCCCAGCTGGTACGTAGCCACTTGTTCCAACACTCGTAGCACCGGCTCCGATTGCTGACCATTGGCACGCTCATTGCTTGCAACCAGGGTGCCGTCATTCAGTCCGTGCTGAAGGCGGCGAAATGCACGAAGCTGCGGTTCCTCGACACCGCGAACCACAAGTCCAAGGACGGCAACCACGGCAAGACGGAGACCTTCAACGACGCGGGCATCTATCGCAGCGACACGGGGCTTGCACTTGCCGCCACGGACCTCGACCCGAAAATCCTGGCGAAGAGTAAGATGAGTCCCGCAGAGCTCGAGGAGCGTCTCCTTGGTGCTCGATCGTGGTTCTGGATGGACGTCCCGATCGAGATCAAGGGCGACGAGAAGAACTCGGCCTTCTACTTCAAGTCGAAGCCCAAGGGCTCTTGGGACGAGTCCGAGGCCCCCGCCTGCGTGGATGAGAAGCCGCCGGAAGCGGAGGGTCAGGAGGGCGGAGGTCAGGAAGTTGAGGTCGTCGAGGAGCCCACCCAGGCCAAGGAGGGCGAAGACGAGGAGATGAGGGACGAAGCCGATGGTGGACGAGGTGACGAGCACCAAGAGGAGAGGGGGGTTGAAGATGGCGGCTATGACTTCGGTGACGACAGCGGACGCTTTGAAGGCGTCGAGCATGAAGTCGAGGGCGGGGATAAAGACAAGCAGCGCGAGGACGGTAAGCACCCCACCACCCCGGCCATCATCAAGAGGCATGTTCCGCCATTCATCAAGCTCTCCGACAATGGCGAGCAGGCTCTGGCCCAGTTCGTCGAGTACCACCTCAACGTCTTCAAGTACCAGCATCGCACGTTCTGCTACTCCATCTACATCTGCTTCGACATGGCCCGCCTCCTCTTCTTCGACCGCGCCGGAGCCTACGTCTCGCACCCTTTCAGCTGGGTCGAGCCGACCTCCCTGCTCCACGAGTTCGTGTGGAAGTTCGCGCAGCTCGCGAACGCCAACAACCTCGGGGCCATGGGGCACGACACGACCGCGACTCTGGTTTCCCCTGGGGACAGGCGGAAGTTCATCAATGAGGCGAAGAAGGCCTCCCTCTTCCATCACGTCCGGGCTGGCCTCAAGGAGGCCTCCGAGGACGGTTGTCCGCTGTACGAGCTCGTTGTTCAAGACGTGCCCCCGTCGCGTGACGAGTGGTTTCCCGACGAACCCTTCCCTGAACCGCCAACTCCCCCATCTACCGCGCCGACTGTCCGTCGCTTCATTGTCGGGCGTCCACACTTCTCCGCCGAAGCTCTAGTGGGGCGCTGCACGAGGGGATACATGGCCTTCGACGTGACGGACCCGAAGAAATGGGTCCCATGCTTCCTCAAGGACTCCTGGCGGCCCTTCGTTCCACATCGCACACGTCCCGAGCACCTGGTCTACGAGCGGTTTAAGCGGAGGAAGGTGACGGAGCGCATCGCAACAATGATCTGCGGCGGCGACGTCGGCGGTTTTCGAGCTCAGCGCACCGAGGTTCAAAATGATCTCCCTGACACCAACAAGCCCGTGCTCCGGATCCACTACCGTCTTGTCACGAAGGAAATCGGCTTACCTCTGTGGGAGTTCGACAACTTCAGCGAATTGTCGGCGATTTTTGTGGATGCTCTCAGAGGTAAGCATAGTCTGCTCCGAATCTCCTCCCGTCCCAGTATTGACCATCGCTTTACTAGGTCACCGCAAGGCGTGGGATCTCGCCGGTGTCCTACACCGCGACATTAGCGTCGGCAACATCATGATTCTCACCCACGAAGATAGAACCAGGAGCGGGTTCCTCATCGATTGGGATCTGTCTCGTCTCCAGTGCGAGCTTGGGAAGGGGCCTGTCGAACCGGATCGAACAGTGAGTCGCTAAACTTTTCGTCCTGGGTGTTCGATGCTGATGCTGGCGCATTTGCCAGGGAACGTGGCAATTCCGTTCAGCGTTGTCACTGCGCTATCCTAGGAAGCCGTACCGACGCTCAGATGACATCGAGTCATTCATCCATGCCTACATTTACCTCGTTCTTCGCTTACCATACCGACTGACGTCGACAGCCTAGCTCGAAATCGAGACCGTGTTCGAAGGGGCCTCGCGGGTTGGCGGAATCAAAATTGGGGGCACCCACAAGATTAAGATGCTTAGGCGAGGAGACTTGGGCTTCGAGATCGTCGGCAACATATACCTGCAGCAGCTTCTCAATGACATCCTCCTCCACTGCAAGACGACGTACGAGAACCGCTGTCCGTCACGGGGTCGTTTCCGTCAGAGGAGGCTGTCGAGGAGGCTCCTGCAGCTTTGCCCTCCCGCGCCGAAGTATCCCCCGCGAACTCGGCCGCGAGCTTTGACCAGGGCACGCACTCCTATGACTTGCCGCCGGCCACCCCGAGGACGAAGCGGACACGTGCTTACGAGGAGGACGAGGATATTGTGGACGACGAAGGGGAGAGTTCAGACTGGCCTCGTCGATCTAAGCGTCTCAAGAGTCGGAAGGGAAAGGGGGCATCTCGAGCTCGTTGACAAGGCAATAGGGCGACGTGGTAGATATACTGACAAGTGGCAGGATCTCTTGGGGTGGCCTCTCCGGGAAGGGTGCGCCATCTTTCCGTTTGGCTGCTCTACACGTATTTCATCGTTGTCTAGCGTGCACATTCACCTGACCTGTCCGATATATGTTTTTTATCCCCACGGCCACCAGCGTTGTCTCACGTGTACTATTCTATTATCTCTGACCCGTCATTCTGGGAGCTGCAGCCTGTCCTCACGTATTGTCATGCATTTGTATCCCTTCTCCCTTTGTCTCATGAATTTTGGTGCATACTAGCTCTAAGCCTCAGCCTGAGGCAACTTCGTGATGGGCGCTATAGCGCTATGCCTGGTCGGAAGCTGTGTTGAACTGCGCAGCTCACGCTTAAGCTTAAACTTCTTCACCTCCACCGTTCAACCACGCTCTACCCGCTGGGCTCGAACGACCGCTGGATCGCCGCAAAGACATTACACCCTTTATAGCGTTGTCACTTTGACTCTTCGGAACTCAACGACATTCTGGTGTGGCAAATCGGATATTATTTCCAAGGCCTAAGTGTCCGTAATAACTGACTCGTTTGATCCCATTTCACAGGTAACCCGCATTGGGACGGTCGCCGAATTGAGAGAACAATGGAATTCGGAGTTTTAATGTCTTCACGCTGGTATAAAAGCACACAGATCGTAAGTTCGACTTCTCGTCACAGTTGCGATCGCGTTCTTGCTCTCTCAAGTTTTTAACACCAACGTTGAGGCCGACACGCCTGACATTCGTACAGAAGCTGTGATACCGCGCCTGCAGCCCGCCATCTCCTTGGGTCTGAGCCCCGCACTCCAAACGCCAACCACCCAACCACCCCTGCAGAGAGTCCGAGTCCTCTCCCATTTGTTCCCGGTCCTGTCCCCGCCAACGAGCTGCCACCGTGACGGGTCAGCCATCGCCCTTCCTTTGTCCGTCACTGCCCGTTGTCCTCGGACCGCGACGCATACAGGAAGAAAACCGGAAGACAGCTCGCACCTCTGCTCATTGACGAGTCCGGTATGGACGCCCGTTTCCATCTCCTCGACAATGACGCCTTCGCTGGTCGTATCCCCGGAGCCCTCCCCTCGGACGCTGAACGGAAGGGGTTCAAGTCGCCCAAGCTCAAGAAGGGCATGCTCGAGCGCGACATCTACCTACAGCTGGTATGTAGCGACCCGTCGTTCTAACCGCTTTCACTGGCTCTGATGGCTGACCACTCTGATCGCTTGCAACCAGGGCGCCGTCGTCCAGTCCGTGCTGGAGGCAGCAGAATGCACGAAGCTGCAATTCTTAGACAACGCGCACCACAAGTCCAAGGACGGAAATCACGGTAGGACGGAGACCTTCAACGACGCGGGCATCTATCGCGACACGGGGTTCGCGCATGACGCCACCGACCTCGACGCGAAACCCCCCGCGAAGAGCAAGAGAAAAGCCCGGCACAGCTCAAGGAGCGTCTCCCCGAGGCCCGATCAAGTTTCTGGGTGGAGGTTCCAGTGGAGGTCAAGGGCGACGAGAAGAACTCTGCGTTCTACTTCAAGTCCAAGCCCAAGCCCAAGGGTTTCTGCGACCAGTCCGACCAGCCTGCGGCCGTAGAGAGTCAGGAAGGTGGACGTCTGCAGGAGGAGAAAGAGGAAGCTGAGGTCGTCGAGGACGCCAACCAAGCCAAGAAAGATGAAGACGTGGAGGCGAAGGACGAAGACCGTGGTGACCAAGGCCTCGGCGATCGCGACTCGGAGGCGGAGCGCAAGGAGGAGAAAGGAGTTGGGGATGGTGGTGACGACGACAGCGACGACAGCGGAGACTCTGCAGTGGGCGAGGACGACGAAGGCTCCGAGAGCGGTGATTGGAGGACGCCGGAGGATTCAAAGCCTTCCACACGCGACGCCGCCTTATCCTTCCTCAAGACGTACTACCCTCCATTCGTCAATGTCTCCCACGTCGGCATCAAGGCTCTCGACCAGTTCATCGAGCGCCAGCTCAACATCTTCAGGTGCCAGCATCGCACCTTCTGCTACTCCATCTACATCTGCTTCGACATGGCCCGTCTCCTCTACTTCGATCGCGCCGGTGCCTACGTCTCGCACCCTTTCAGCTGGGTCGAGCGGACGTCCCTGCTCCACGAGTTCGTCTGGAAGTTCGCGCAGTTCGCGAACGCTGACAAACTGGGAAAGATGGGACACGACCCGACCGCCACCGTGGTTTCGGCTGAGACACGGCAGAAGTTCATCAAGCAGGCCAAGAACGCCGCGCTGGCCCGTCACATCCGGGCAGGTCTCAAGAAAGCCTCCGAGGACGGCTGTCCACTGTACGAGCTCGTTGTTCAGGACGTGGCCCCGTCGCCGGACGAGTGGTTTTCCGATGAACCTTTCCCTGAGCTCCCTACTTCCCCATCATCCGACCAGTCCGGGGACTCATCTTCAGGCGACACTACCGCAACAGTTGTCCACCGATTCATTGTCGGGCGACCACACTTCTCTGCTGACACTCTCGTTGGGCGCTGCACGAGGGGATACATGGCTTTTGACGTGACGGACCCGAAGAAATGGGTCCCATGCTTCCTCAAGGACTCCTGGCGCCGGTGTGTTCCACATCGCACACGCCCCGAACACTCTGTCTACGAGCGGTTGAAGCGCAAGGGCCTCAAACCGACGGACGGCATCGCGACGTTGATCTGCGGTGGCGACGTCGGCGGTTTCCGAGCTCAGCGCACCCGAGTTCAGCAAAAGGACCTTTCCGAGACCAACAAGCCCGTGCGCCTGATCCACTACCGTCTTGTTACGGAGGACATTGGTTTGCCTCTGTCAGAATTCGACAACTTCAGCGAGCTGTCAGGGATCTTTGTGGGCGCCCTGAGAGGTACGAAGACTTGCCCTTCTTCTTTCCCTTTCCTGGTATTGATCGCGGCTTTTCTAGGTCATCGCAAGGCGTGGGATCTCGCTGGCATCTTACACGGCGACATTAGTGTCGGTAATATCATGATCCGCGTTCATAGTGACGGGACGCGGAGCGGTTTCCTCATTGACTGGGACCTATCTCGTCTCGCCTGTGAGCTTTTCAAAGGGCCTGTTAAACGAAATCCGATTGTAAGCCGCTTATATATCCTCCTAAGATTTTGCAATTGACGTCGCGACATATTCCAGGGAACATGGCAATTTCGCTCGGCTCTGTCGCTCCAATACCCCAGAAAGCCATACCGACGCTCCGACGACATCGAGTCATTCATCCACGTGTACCTGTACCTTGTCCTTCGATATCATCCGACTTGCGTGGTCAATCTTAGAAACGAGGTGCAACATCTATTCGGAACCAGGTCCCCTTTCGCCAAAGAGACTCAGGTCGGCGGCAGCGCCAAGCTCATGACGCTCATGTCCGGATACCTGGGCTTCATGGTCATCGGCAACGCACGCTTGCAACGACTCCTCGACGACATCCTCCACCACTGCAGGATGGCGTACAAACACATCGACACTTCCGCCATGAGCCGGCTCTACGGCCCCGTTCCGCAGTCCGGTCCTGATGCTCACCATGATATGCCCCCGAAGTCCTCCACACCTCGTCTGATGCCGTCGGTACTCCGTCCTAGTGACTTCCCCGACACAGCCGCCTGGCTCGACCATCTTCACGGTCGTGCCAGGAGGCTGTTCCCGCGAGAGGACGCCCGATCCGCCGCTTCCGCACCGCCAGAACCCTACGAGCCCGAGGTCGGCCCGTTCCTCTCGAAACCGAGGACGCTGATGAACCTCTTTATCGAGCACGCCGAGTCGGAGGCGTACAAGTACGATGACAAGGCGCCCGACCAGTTCGTATTCAGAACGGCCCCGGGCAACTTCTGGCCGTCGGAGTTCAGGCAACTTCGAAGCGTTGGCACTCCCTCCGTCGCGGGATCCTTCGAGTCCGAAGACGACAAGGCTGACCCTAACGCGCGGTCTTCCGACTCGGATGTGGCCACCGCCGCGGACGCAAGAGTCACCGTTGTTGGGCACGGGGGTGGGCAGTCCGAGTCGTCAGGCTCTACGGCGGATTCAAAGCGGAAACATGCGGAGAAGCACGGAGAGAAAGACGGAGAGATTGAAGAGGACGAAGAGCAAGGTTCTGCTGTCCATTGTAAGAAGCGCACCAGGCAAGATAGTGATTCGACGTAACGTAACATTCATCCACATCAGGAAAAACCTCCCATAATATTCGACACGATATAGCACTATTTATTGATTTTAGCTGGTTAGCCTAATGATGCAAGTCCCCTCCTCACGAGCAGCGAATAGCGTTAGAATAGCTCAGATATTCATTCAATTGTCTTCCCGGGGATCACGAAACCCACACCACACGTAGCATTGCAGAGACTATATTCATTGCATGACCTATCTACGAACAGCAAGTACGTCTACAATGGGTGGCCAACGAGCATGCAGCACACTGGGTATGTAAACTGCTTTCAACTGCTCGGGCTCCTCGGAAAACGGGGTCAGAACTCGCATGACAACAGACACAGGACATCACGATGGGCCCCATGCACCTCAGGCGTGGTTCCAACAGCCCTGCGAAGATGCGCTGAAGACGGCATCGAAAACCTGCCTGCACGCACACTTACTCCACCAGGTTCAGGACGTGCGACGCAAGAGTAATCGAAACGTTGCGGATTGCACTTGAGCCAAGCCGCAACGTCCCCGTGTACACGTCAGGCCATCCTGGAACTCACACAAACCTGCGCAGCGAAGGGACTCACCACACAATCACGCCTATTTGCCCATCCCGAGATTAACCCTCTCCAATGACAAAGACAGCCAGCAACCCACCGTGTGACACAACTTACCTCTGATGCTACCCGAAGCTTGTATTGCCCAGTGCAAGAGCCGGCGAAACAGTGTGATGAGCATGTGTACCCAAGGAACCTCGAAGCGAGTGCCGCACACCTACGCCACCACGGTAGCGAAGGTCGAGGAGGAGCCTTGCATGGCGTTGTTAAACCTAGAGGCTAGAGCACCAGGAGCGGGACTTCAGCTCCGGAAAGGGAGGGAAGCTCGATGTGAAAATGACGAGCCGACAGCTCAAGTGAAAGTACGTACCGACGTAATGCATTCTCCCGTGTCCACCTAACCTACCCTTAGTTAAGCTAACCTCCAGGCGCAAAATAGTAGCATTGCACACCGTTTCCAAGTATTGGGAGCGGCGAAAACATGCTTACCTCGGTAAACCACTCGAGCTATCTTACCCTCCGGCGCAGATGGGTGTCGAATGTGTCGAATAGTGCCGAAATAGACCACCAGATCAGAAATTGTGACGTCAAGCATAGGATGAACCGGGGATGAACGAGAACGAAAGCCAGAGTCGAGACGACGGTGGATGGAAAAACTGCCGCAAAGCGCAGCGCCGCCTCCCTGGAAACGGTTAGCGCGCACTTCAGGGCAGGCTTACCTCGACTTCAATTTCCCGAGCTTCAGCAAGGGCTGCGGTCTGCTCCGCCAAGCGCCGATGGGCCTCAAAACCACACCGAAGGTAAGTCTATCTTTTCGTCAACGTCCGCGCCCCAGCAAGATAATATGCTAAGGTGTGACTTTTAGGCACCCTATGGGACTTGAAATTGGGGGGGTTACGGTGGCCAGCACAAATATTGGTTAGATAGCTAGATTAGCGGCGAGTATCACTATTTTATCGCTAACTAGGGCGGGAGGTTTTTCCTGATGCAGTGGCTGCCACAGACTCAGAAGCTTAGATTGCCCGGCCCTCTACAGTCCTACCATATTAATCTAGTATTTTCTATTCGGGATCCGAGCGGTAGCATATGCGGTATGGGCGTGTACGTCTTCTCTTCCCTCGCCTTATATAAATGTCGGTTAAATGCGCGCACTCTAGTGTTCGCAGGCTTGCGCACATACGCCCTGAGCTGGAATTTGCCGCTCGGGCTGTTTGTCCTCCTTCTGCAATGCGTGCCGATCAGCATCAACCTGGTGAGAACAAGCGTCATCCACACGCTGTTCTTGTTCTCGCTTACGAAGCATCGTCTATCAGAGTCTGTTCCACTTTGGAGTGACGGGGATCCCCCTTCCGAGGATAGGGTGCGAGCTCAGCGACTTCGTGACAAAGACGCTATCTCGACGGTGAGTGCCCGAGAACCCCATGGCCATCCTACCCGTCTGCGGTGCTGATGTTTGTGCAGATGTACGTACATCCTTTGCAGGATCGGATACTTCTAAGATGGCCTCGACTCGGTCGTAGATGCGATTGCGTCTCGAATTTGTGTTATCACCGCGGACTTCATCCTCATCTGCGTCACATGGCCCACGCTTTCAAGGAGGCGAGGGCTGAACGCGGGAGAGTTCAAGATGACGTTCTCGAGCGTTCTCTTGCGCGATGGTATGTATCTTTCTAGTCGTTTGCTGAGATTCGCCCGCTTATTAGCTACGAAAAGGCACCATCTATTTTGTGTATGTCGCATTCTGGACCCACTGGCGAGCCGGTCAAAATCTAACTCTTCTCTCAACCAGGGTTCTGCTTATTCTGAACTGTCTCCACCTCACTTTGACCCTCCTCGCTGTAAGCGTGCACCTCTTCTCAACTAATTCTTTGTAACCTTACGCGCGATCTTCACAGTACAACCCAGCCTTTCAAGATGCAAGCTACCTGCCTTCCTTCACCGAACCGTAAGTCCACCGTCGACATGCACCTCCGTGTCTGGATGCTTTGACCAATATCGTTACCAAGCATTACCGCGATACTCGTGTCACGTTTCTTGCTCGACCTGCAATATGCGAACCACAAGTCGGTCGGGATGGCCTGCTCGCAGAGCTCTACCCATCACGACAGCCGAGGGGATGGATCTGGTTCCGTTTCGCTCACGTTTGAGAGGTTTGTTGGTTCGATTGGCACTTCGATCGCTCCTGGAGATGGAGACGAGCACGACATAGAGGATGAGATTTAAACGTGTGCTCCACGGGGATTTGGGTCGCAGCGGCCCCGGCGTGTGCGCTTCGAGTTGCTTTCGACTGTAGGATATCGAGGCTGTACTATTGTTGCTGTAAATATTTTCCTTTGTCCCACCTGCAGCGGGTGGCTGTGGCATGGGCTTGAAATTGAATGGCTTCCATTGGACCGTCTATGTCTGATTGTTACGTTGTAAATCCTGCCCCGCTCAGAAGCGTCGGCCCGCCATGCCCAAATAGGGAAGGACGCTTATTCCAGTGTGGGCGCGGGCGCTCCGCGCTCCATCATCAACTTGAACTTGGACCAACCACCCAGCCACGCTACTCGCGGAAGATCTTTTGTCACTGCGCAGACATTGTTCACTGTATTCCATTGTAAGCCTTATGTGACATTTTTATCGTTCTGGGAGCTGAAATTTGGGACTCTTTCCTTAATTAGGCTGGATTCCTGGCACCCACGCCTACGTGGCCCTTCCAACCCACCCATCGATACTGTCCTAATTCGTTGAACAAAGGAACGGCTCGCGTATCCGGGCGTCTCCTTTTCAATAAAACTGGGACGAGTTCAACAAAGGTAACCAGTCCCTCTCCCCCCATCTCCTCTCACCATGGCTAATCCTCCTCCTCCTGAACCCCCCACTGACGGCATCTCTGCCTTGCATATCGGCGTGCCTGTCGACGCATCCGCCGCTCCGTCTGCACATGGCTCGCCTTCAGACCCTCTCCCGCCCCCAACCACACCTCCAGCCGCGCAGCCGAAGTTCCCCCAGCACCACCCTTACGAGTTCAAATCGACGCCGCTCCGACCCAGCATAAACAATCTGGACATCGCGCAGAAGGTTGGCCGCGAGCGACGACTCGGACTCGTAGACGACACCGGCATGGGCTCCCGCTTCCACCAGCTCGGCATACACACGTTCAATGCCCTGCTCCAGGGCTCGCCCCCCACCGCGGAGGACCGGGAGAAATTCGTCAGCCCTAAGATCACCAGCGAGGGCATGTCGGAACGCGCTATTGGTATCGAGCTTGTAAGTCAATGCGTTGTCGACCAGTGGACTCCGCTGACGGGATCGCGCGCCGCAGAGCAAGACCATCAGGTCCGTGCTTGACGCCGCTGGGACGGGCGGGCTGCGGGTCCTGCACACGCCTTCTCACAAAGCGAAGGGGGACCACAGTAAGCGATCGGACACCGTCAACGACATCGGCATCTACCTCGACACCGAGGCCGCGCGTCGCGTGACCACGCTCACATCCCAAGACGTGATCAACACCAAGCTCACCGAAAAGGATCTGGAGAGCGGGGACTTCGGTCGTCGATCGTGGTATCACATGGCTGCCCTCGGGGAGATTAAAACATTTGACAGCAAAGATTGCGCTTTCTACATGATGTCCACCGAGACGAAGAAGAAGAGGAGAAAGGAGAAGAAGGAGGCTCGCAAGGCTGCCGAGGCGGACACCACCCAGGCCGATGACGACGAGGAGTCGGAGGAGCCCCAACAACCCTCTACGACGGATGCCCTTCCCGAGAACGTCGCCGACACCGCCGACAATTTCGAAGACGAAGGTGGAGATGTCCCTCAGCTCGGTCCCCCGATCGACGTCCCGAAGGATAAGCCGTACATCAGGGAGGGACCCCATCCAGAATCTGGCCTAGGTCAGCTCGGGGACTACATGCACAACCTCTCTGCCTGCCAGCACCGCCTCTTCAGCTACGGCTTCTACGTCCAGTGGCGCTGGGCGCGCCTCCTCTACTTCGATCGCACCGGCGCGCTCGTCTCGGAGCCCTTTGACTGGACCGAGGCATCATCACCCCTGCACGACTTCGTCTGGAAGTTCGCGCACATGACTCCCGAGCAGCGCGGATACGACCCGACGGCGCAGGAGGCCTCTTATGATGAGATGGTCAAGGTGTTTGCGGCAGCAAAGTCTGAATCGCTCCCGAAGGCTATCCAGCCCTACATCCGGAAGACTTTCCTCTCGAACGACAAGCAGGCCGACCACTCTGGGATGGGAGGGCTCGAGTGGGACGCGGATGAGGCTCCTGTCTATAAGCTGACCGTCACTTCGTCGGCCCCCTCGCCGGAGGATGTGTTCCCTGACTCGGAGCCTAAGCCTCCAACGACGGATGGGTCACCGGTGCAAGAATTCCTCGTCTGTCGTCCTCACTTCGTCGCTGATTCTCTGGTCGGGCGATGCACTCGTGGTTATATGGCCTGGGATGTTTTCGAGGGGCGCTTCTGCTTCCTGAAGGACTCCTGGCGCCCTCTCGTTCCAGGACGGGCCCGTCCAGAACACCTCGTATACGAGCGCCTCCACAGTCGCGGTGTCCGAAACATCGCTACCCTCGTGTGTGGTGGGGATGTCGGCGGGCCTCGACAACAGCTCACTACTACCCACAACCATTTTCCGGAAAGCAAACGACCCACCCCTCGTGTCCACTACCGGATCGTCACCAAAGAGATTGGGATAAGTCTGATGGAGTTCGCTAACTTCGGGGAGCTCAGCAACATCTTTATGTTTGCTCTCACAGGTAAGTAGGCTATCAGGTCTCTCATTGTCCGTTACCCATTAGTTCTGACCTCGTCGCTTCAGCCCATTTTATGGCCTGGGACTTGGCAGGCATCCTCCATCGGGACGTCAGTGTTGGGAACATCCTGATCGATCCCGTCACTAGAGAGGGGTTTCTCATAGACTGGGACCTGTCGCGTTTGAGAAGCGAGCTGGATGACGGTCCCGTCGAGCCGGATCGGACGGTATGTCTGCCTTTGTCGTCACTGGCTGCTAGGCACTCGGGCTTATTTTTTCACTCTCTGTACAGGGCACCTGGCAGTTCCGGTCCGCTCTTTCACTCGCGTTCCCGCGAAAGCCTTACCGGCTCTCTGACGACATCGAGTCCTTCGTCCACACGTATCAATGGATGGTCCTTCGCTTCCATGAGACGGAGGTCCCCAATCTGCGCAAGTACATCGAAAACGAGTACGAAGAAAATTCGAAGTCTGGTATCCCCGGCATTCGCATCGGCGGAGACTCGAAGTTGTCCTCTTTTTCTTCGCCTGTACCAAGCTTCAAGGTTACCAACAACCCGAGTCTTCAAGGCCTCCTGGAGGACCTCGCATACGAGTGCTTCACGCACTACCAGTTGGTCGACCTAGACCGGATGAATACCCTCTACGGCCTCCCCAAGTATCGCACTCAGGAAAACGCTCAACCCGGGAACGCATCCGCCCCGGCGCCAGCGAACGTCCTGACGGCGGTTTTCGGTGACAGCATCCTCGACGTCGAGCCAGTGCGCGTGGCTGGGCTAGTTCTCGGCCTCCATAACCCTCAACCGTCTACTGCGGCACAACCTGCAGTAGACCCATGCGACGTCGACGGATTCCTCTCCCAGCACCGAGCGCTGGTGAAGGTCTTCTACAAGTGGTCGGGCAACGCCGCTCCCCGACAGATCGACCAGTTCGTCCTCCGATACAACGACAACCCCCCCGCCCCGTCCCCAATGTCTACTCGCGGGACATCAGATCGTTGTCGCAGAGCCAGACCCATGATAGCACGGAGCACTTCCCGCCCCGCGCCCAGGCCACTGTCTCCCCGTCGACGCTTCAGAACGCGACCGCTGAGTGACTTCCGTCTTCCGATGCTTCCTATGTTTCATTTTCGAGTGCGTCGGGGAGGAAACGAAGGCAGGACGATGGAGATGTCGACGATGCGGACGCTGCTCCCCCCGGGATTGATGGCACAGACAACGGATCGTGCTCGACGGAGGCGCAAGTTACGAAGCGCCAGAAGAAGACCCGGGCCCATGCGTAGCAGGGCATTATTGGGATCAGAGGTTCAGCTGTTTTCCAGTATTCTTTCGAGGAGTTTGTGCCACTTGTACTACCTTGCTCTCCCTGCTCACGGACAGTCAAAATATCAATTCTTATTTGCGCTGGTCTGGCATGAGTTATGGATAGTCGCAATGGGTCAGCGCAGTGTCGTTGGGACTGGCCTCGGAGTTCGGTCCGTCATTCCGGCCATTCCATTGACGCGTTCACGGTTCGGTCCCGGGCACCAGCGCTTCCGACTTGCACCTCGAACTTGAACCACATCAGCCACGATACGGACACTGTTGTACGTCTCGCGACTCGCTATGTTGTGTAAAATCAGAGGCTCTCGCTTATTCTGTATTCAAAGGTTTAGCTTCCTGGGAACTGACTCTAAGTAGTTATAGTTTCCTCAGGCTAGCCTGCCACAACCACTGGCAGCATGCGCGAGGTTGACGCACAGACGTTTAGCGACATGGTCCCCGGCTCACCCCCTATAGCAGCTGACCGGGAGAAATTCTTAAAGCCCAATTTCACCAAGAAAAATATGTCAGAGTACGCGATTGGCATCCAATTGGTCAGTCTATACACAACGCATGGACAGTCGACTGACGCGAATGACTGTAGACCAAGACCATCAAATCTGTCTTTCAGACCGCTGCGTCCGACGGGATGCGTGTCTTGCATAGCCCTCCGCACAAAGTGAGCGGCTGTTTATACCAAATGTCAGATGCTTTCAATCGCGTCGGCATATACCTCGACAACGAGACAGCACGGCGCGCAACCACCCTGTCCGCCGCAGACGGAGCGAAGAAACTCACTCGAGAGCAAGTCGAAAGCGGAGACTTTGGTCGTCATTCGTGGCATTGGATAGCTGTCCTCGGGGTGGTGAAAGGCTTTCATAACCCAGAGTGCGCCTTCGACATGGGTCGTGCGCCCTCAATGTCGTCTGACTTCATTTTCGAGGAGGATTCTGACTGGCTGGATTCTGATGACGATGCAGAGGGGGTTCAACCACCATCCGTGCCGAATGCCCTTCTTGACAGTATGGATGACGAAGACGGCTCTTCAGACACCTCTTCCGACGACGGCGACAGCGAGCCATGCACCGGGAGGGCAGGGACGAAAGAATCGGCGGTTAGTGAGCTTGCCGACTTCATGTACAATCTTGCCACTCGCCAACATCGCACCTTTACCTATGGTTTCTACGTCCAATGGCGCCGGGCGCGGCTTCTCTACTTCGACCGCACCGGCATTCTTGTCTCAGAGTCGTTCGACTGGACCAAGCCGACGTCGCCCTTGCACGACTTCGTCTGGAAGCTCGCGCACATGACGCCTACTGAACTCGGATACGACCCGACGGCCCAGCAAGCCTCCTTTGAAGACATGGTCAAGGTGTATCAGAAAGCGATGGACCCTTTACTGTCTGAGGCTATTCGAGGGTACATCAACAGTGCCTTCTTCTCTACGACGGAGCAATCCGATCTAGACCAATTCCCCATATACAAACTCACCGTACCGACGCCTCACTCATCCCCCGAAGAAGAATTCCTGGACTCCGAGCGGCGCCTTCTGCCAGCGGCCGCTCAAGAATCACAGCGCGCGTTCCTCGTCGGTCGCCCTCACTTCACCGCAGAGGATCTTATCGGGCAAATACGCGCGGCTACATCGCCTTCGACCTCGAGACGGAGCGATTCTGCTTCCTGAAGGACTGCTGGCGCACCATCGTTCTAGGCCGAACGCGGCAAGAACACCGAGTATACGAGCGTCTTCACAATTCCGCTGTGTTGAGAGGAGTTTCCACTCCGGTCTGTGGCGGGGATGTTGGTGGTCTTCTCCAGCAACCTACCCGGGTCCGTGACTGCCTTCCGGAGAGCGAGCGACCTGTACATAGTGCTGACTACAGGATCGTCCTTCGAGAGATTGGCTTGCCTCCCACGGAGTTCGAGGACTTCGGGGAACTCACCCGTATCATCCTGGATGTTATTGAAGGTACGGCATTAGGATTCCTCGTACGTCTCGTCCGTCCTGACCCTATCGTTTTAGCCCATCGCGAGGCATGGGACGAGGCAGGCGTCCTCCACCGAGCCGTCAGCGTTGGAAACATTCTCATCGACCCAGTCACTAGGAGCGGATATCTCATAGACTGGGACGAGTCGTGTTTGAGAAGCGAAATCGAGAATGGTCCCGTGGAGCCATATCGGGTGGTACGTCCGCCTTGTGTTCATTAACGTCTGACAGGAACTAAGTAATTCCACAGGGGACCTGGCAATTTTACTCCGCGCTCACGCTTTCATACCCTCGGAAGCCGTACCGACTCTCAGACGACGTCGAGTCGTTCGTGCACGTCTTTCGATGGCTTGTTCTCCGCTTCCACAGCACAGAGATCAGGAATCTCCGCACGTTCGTCGATGCCGAATATGAATCAAACGTGAGATCCGCCATCTCTGGCATCCGCGTCGGCGGGGACCAGAAGTTGCGGTCTTTCTCTACACCGACGTCGCTTTTCAAGGTCACGCGCAATGACAGCCTCCAAGGCCTCCTGGAGCAACTCGCGTACAACTGCTTTCTGCACTACCAGCTGATCGACATGGACCTCATGCACGCCCGCTACAGCGTCCCCCACTACACGAATCCACAAGCGGCACAACAGCCAAAGCCAAAGCCCGACCACGCACCGATCCCGACGCCACCGAGGCCTTCTGACGACGATCGTATAAAGGGCATCATCGCGGAGATTTTTGACTTGGACCATGATGATGCCTGGTCGGAGTCCCCCTGGCAAGCTGCACCCCCAGGAACCGACGCGTGCGACGTCGTGGGCTTCCTTTCAGACCACGCGGGGCTGGTTAATATCTTCAAGCAGGCTGTGGACAATAATACTCCGAGACAAGCAGACCAGTTCCATCTCCGATTCTGCGAGCAGGATTGAGCTAATCTTTATTCGCGATGTTGACTACTCATCTGTATCCTGTCATTCGTCGGGAGCCGCATCTACGGCGCGTTATGTGATTCAAGTACGGCCTCCTGCTAGCCTCTTGCTAATGGCTGACGTCAGTACGATAGTATGTTTGTTGGATCCATTGCGAAGCGCATTTATTCAAGGGGACAAGGCATCCTCTAGCCGTAAGAACGAAGAATGCCTCATTGAGTGACGTACTATACTAGTACACCCTACTTGTTATCGCAACAAAGGACAGACAAACCAAAAAGGATCATGACAGCATAACATGGGAGCCATTCGCATCTAGACACATTGCCAACTTCGCAGCTCGCATCCGAACCGGTCAAACAGAAGCTTTGAACCACTTCAACTGCAGCGCGACGAGCACGACCGGCAGCACACTCACGACCTCTCCCAGGCCCGCATACGCAGGCGGGACGCGCGCGCGGACGAATGCCCCCGCCGCCAGGAGGATCGCGAACAGGTTGTACACCGCCGACCACACAAAGTTCGCCGCGATCCGGCGCGTCACGGCGTCCGACAGCGCGAGCAGCGTCAGCAGTCCCCCCAGCGACGGGTGCGTGAGCACGACGTCAGCAGCGGAGGACGCCGCGACCCCCGCGCCGTCCCCCGTGTGGAGGTGCACCCCAATGGCGGCCTGCGCGAGCGCGACGGCATCGTTTGTGCCGTCCCCGCAGAAGAGGACTGTCTCGCCCTGCGCGGTGAGCTCCTTCACGTACGCCTGCTTGTCCGCGGGGAGGCAGCTCGCGCGCACGCGCTCGGGCGGGATGCCCAGCGCCTTAGCGACGGACGACACTGCAGTAGGGTGGTCGCCGCTGAGGAGCGAGACGCGGATGTTGCGCGCAGCGAGAGCCTGGAGGACGGACTGGGCTTCAGGGCGAAGGGTGTCGGAGAGCCCGAAGGCGGCGACGAGGCGTATGCCGTGGATGACGCAGAACGTCGAGAGGCCCTGCGCGAGCATCGGCTGCACGGCGGGGTGGGTTTGCATCCCGACCCACTGTGCGCTCCCCCCACGGAGCAGCTTCCCGCGGAAGCTCCCTTGGACGCCCTTGCCCGTGACTATCTCGATCTCCTCAATAGTCGGCTCGCCGGACAGCGGGGTATTGAGGTCGGCAGCAACCGCACGGGCGACCGGGTGTCTGCTGCTCGCCACGAGCTCCGCGATGACTGCCAAAGGCTCGAAACCGAGGCCATCCTCCACGAAGCGGTTCACAACGGACAGCTTGCCGAGGGTGACGGTGCCCGTCTTGTCAAGCACAACGTGAGTGACGTTCCGCGCCTGCTCGATCGTCGTCGCGGCCTTGAAAACTAGCCCCAGCTTCGCCCCTACGCCGCCCGCGATGAGGATCACCATCGGGACGGCGAGGCCGATCGCGCACGGGCACGAGATCGCCAGCACCGAAATCGCGTACGTCAGCGCGACGACGACCGCCTCTCCCCCGGACTGGTGGCGCACCCCGATCCCGATACCCATCCAGACCGCGAACGTAATAATGGCAAGCGCGAGGACCACGGGGACGAACCAGCCACAGACCCAGTCGGCCGTGTCCTGGACGCGCGCGCGGGAGAACCGCGCACCCTCCACCATGCCCGCAATCTCGCTGATCGTGTTATCCCCAGGCAGACGCATCGCCCTGATGAGGAGCGTGCTCGGGCCGTTCAACGTGCCCGCGACGACGGTATCCCCAGGACCTTTTTCAACCGGGCGCGACTCTCCCGTCATCATCGACTCGTCGACGGTGCTCGTCCCAGACACCACCTCCCCATCCGTGATGATCGCCGAGTCGGGCAAAACGGCAAAGGCGTCGTTAAGATGGAGTAGGCGCGCGTCGAGCACCTCCTCATGCCGGTCGGGGAAGACGACGCGCGCGGTCTTCTCCTGGAGCGAGCGGATGGAGATCGCCTCGATCGCGCGCTGGCGGGCGACGGCACTGATGACGCGCCCGACCATGATGAGCGTGACGAGCAGCGTGCTCGTCTCGAAGAACTGGCCCGTCGCGAGTGGGCGGCCGACGGTCTCGAAGGCGAACGCGACGACAGAGTAGACGTATGCGGCGGTCGTGCTGAGGACGATGAGCAGGTCCGTTTCGACGAGGCGAGAGAAGACGAGGCTCTTGAAGGAAGCGATGTAGAACGGGCCGGTGATCGCGACCTGGACGATGGTGGCGAGAACGAGGGACGCGATCGAGTACGCGTGCGGGCGGGGAGGGAGCGGCGCCCAAGCCATGACGAGGACTGGAATAGTGAGTGTGGCGGAGAGCGCGGTGCGGACAGACAGAGAGCGGATGTGCTTCACCCCAGCCATGATAGCGGGATCCGGAGGCTCGGGCGCGAGGACAGGAGAAAATGCGCTGTAGGCTGTCAGGATGTCCCGCGCGCCGATAACAGTGGGATCGTAGGAGACAACGACTAAATCCTTGCCCTCGCGGACGACGTCTTTGACTCCATCCGGGCGCTTTGCCGCAACGAGCTGCTCCTGGAAGGGACGACTGGGCACAGTGAGCAGAAGGACATGTGTGGACCCTTCCCTAACAACTTGGGCCTCCGCCGTGAAGCCAGTGCGAGTCTCGATAAGCTGGATGAGCGACACGAGGTCCGTCGCGCCGTTGTCGAAATCGAATTCAGCACGGCACAGCACGAGGCTGGCCTTGGGATTGCCGATAGCGGGGATGGCGCGAAGCGTGCGAATGAGCTTGTTCTCGCATCCGGTACAGGTCATGCCCTTGATCGCGAGCACGACGTGCTCGTTGTATGCCCCGGCGCCCCTTTCCGCAAGGTCGATGGCGGCATCGTCGTTCTTCTTGTCTGAGCCGCCGCCGCAACAGCTGTCATCGCAGTCGGAGACAAGGGAGGCACAGGAACGGGACCGGACGGACGAAGCGTCCTTACGGCCGCCGCATGGGACCTTGCGAACACCCGAAGTCTCGCCACCACAATCGCTCTTCCCACAGCAGGAATCGATGGAGGGAGCACGGGAGCTCTGAACAGAAATGCGCTTGGGAATGCCGAGCCTCGCGCTATACTTACTGGACGCAGGTCGGGCAGCCGCCTTTCCACTTCCAGAGGGAGTGCAACAGGACTTGACGCCACGCGCGAGGAGAGCCTTGCAGACGCATCCGAAGGCAGCCAACGTATCGTTGTAGCGGCTCCGGACCATGGTGCGGTGTTCGCCACATGCCTCCGTGGGGATGGACGGGGACGAAGACTTGGCAGAGGTGCGCTTGCGGAAACCGTAATCCGCGCATGCCTTGGTTGGATTCACGTTGGCGGGCTGCGAGGATGCCGCGGAAGGTTCATCCTGCTGGATGCTGTCCTTGCAGCTGTCGTCGTCGCAACAAGCACAGTCATCTGCCATCGTTCGGGGAACATTAATGAGTTGTGGGTGGGTCTGGTATCGTATGGATGCTCACCGTTGTCACCGCTTGCGCCCGGGCAGCTCTCCCGGCCGTGAATATGACTGTCGTCGTCGGCGCAGATGACCTGGGCAAGCTTATCGATGCATGTATCTAGGACATAGATATAGTGAGGTTTTAAGGCGAATGACACCCATAGACTTGCCATCGCAACAGCAGCTGCCCCCGTCGCAGCAGCCTGGGTCGGAAACCTTCTCGTCGCAGGAGGCAGTGTGGTCCGTGCAAGAGACCTTGTCGGCCTGTTCTTCTACAGGTCTGTCCTCAGAGCGGCAGCCGGCGTCGTTGCAGCAGCCTGCCATGGTGAGGTGAAAGGTGGGATGCGGATCCTGCGATGAGGGTTGGGAACTTGGACGATATAAGAGTCTGGCGGAATCTGTTGGTCGGACCGCCAATATGTCACCTGCCCCTGCTTCTCCAGCTTAGCGTAGTGCTGGATGCCTTCTAAGAGTAAAAAGAAGACGTAAACATCCCGCACAGTTCATTTCTCGAGGACTGATCTTGCCTTTGTCACCAAATTATGAGGCTTGGGGCCAAATGCCATAGAATACCATGCAATTGGCATTTCTCCACCGAAGCGCTCTCGGATTGCCGGCGCCGCTCGGCCGGATCTTTGTTTGTTCATATTAGGATCCAAAGCCTTTGCCAAACAGGGACAAATATTTTCCCCCTCATAAACACATGTTCCTCTTGACTCCCACCGGATGCTTCCCCCTCTTGATAGAATCTCCCAGAATCTCCCAGAATCTCTCACAACTTTGAATGCCCTCACCGCCCGCCAGTTCATCTAGTTGCCAAGTCTCGTCGACAAGCCGCCGCCATGAATATTTCACTTGAAATCTCAGGCTCCGACTCGCAAGGTCTCACTGGCACCATGCTACAGCATGTCTCTGCACCGGCCGAGCCGTTGTTTTGCATATTTAGGTGAGCGGTCCGACACTCCACAGACTCGCAATCCGAACCCTATGTACTTCTTCAATATCAATTCCAAGTTCAGTTCAGTTTTCGCACGATGTAGCGGTCGGTTGCAACTCGGGGGCCGTTATCATTCTTCCGCCGGCTGCCATCCGCCTCGTTCTCATCTAAAATGAGCATGCGTTCGCCAGACAACATCCGCCCCCCCCTCCCAGTGCCGTGAGCTGTCCTACGGTCTGCCTCTGTCCCTGCCACCATGTCGAGGACGTCCACTCCGGTGACTGCCAACGAAGAGGACGATAGGACTGAGGAGAAGTCTCCCGAGAGCGCCAGCGTGGGAGAGGCTCTGAACCGGCGCATTCCCATGACTGAACGGCTTGCGGATGGACGGGCCAACGAAGACGTCGAGAATCAGGGCGAGAAGAAGATCTACGAGACCTCAAGGGACGCCGCTAACGAGATCATATACGTACGTGAAGTCAAGCGGGTTCTGAGCTACTACGTGTTCTGACCCCATTCTCGACAGATCGACTTCGAAGAGGGTGACCCACGAGACCCCGCAAACTTCACGTATGCCCGAAAATGGGCGATCACGCTTACGGCGTCTTTCTTCTCCCTCATTACAGGTCTGTGTTTACATCATTCGTCATTGACTGCATCGGTGACGGTATGTATATTCACAGCTTCCTCATCTGGGGCGTACGCCCTCGGGTTCACTTCGATGACCCGAGATTTGCGCGCGGCTAGCATCCAGGCGACCATCGGAATGTCTATGTACACCCTCGGGTTCGCCCTCGTCCCCCTCGTCACGAGTTCATTTAGCGAAGAGTTCGGGAGGCAACCTATGTACATCGTCAGTGCCATTGGGTGCCTCCTCATGCACGTGATGACGGCGTTGTGAGTGCCTCTTGGTAAAAGGCTGGATAAACCCGTGTATAATTCACACTCGTATAGAGCGCAAAACATTCCGACAGTCATTGTCGCCCGTCTCCTCGCGGGGGCCTTCGGCTCGACGTCATCCGCAATGGTGGGAGGCTCCGTTGCGGACATCTGGGCACCTCACGAGTGAGCATACAGAGTGAGCATACAGAACAGTCATACGGAACCACCATTCGAGTTGCTGAAGTGCTTTTGTATAGGCGCGGACTCCCGATGTCCGTATTCGCAATCATGGCACTCGCGGGTCCCGGGATAGGCTGCGTCGCTGCTGGATGGATTGAACAGAACCCGCATCTCGAATGGCGCTGGATCCAATGGCTTCACGTAATGTACGTCTGCCCTTTGCTCAATATGCATGATGATTGCCCAAGCGTGACGGTGTGTTGTGTGCCAGCTTGCTTGGTGCACTCATTTTTGCAATGCCTATCTTCATGAAGGAGACTCGCTCGGCGGTCTTGCTGACACGGCTCGCGAAGAAGTTGCGCAAGAAGACCGGGGACCCACGTTACCGTGCCCGTGTAGAAGACGAGCGCGCTAGCCTGCGCACGTTGATCTATATCTCGTGCACACGTCCCCTCTGTAGGTTTGACCTCCCGAAATCGCTAGATTAGTGCTGACGTCCTGCAGACCTACTGGTTTCGGAGCCTGTGGTCGCGTCCTTCAGTGTACGACAGTCCTTACTCTCTTATGAGCATTCGTGCTTATCCCTCATGTAGCTCTGGGTGGGTTTTGCATGGGGCATCCTGTATGCCCTTATCCGGTGCGTACCGCTTACCGCACCGTCATCGTCAATGCTCATGATCGTCCTAGGTCTATCGGCCCAGCATTCTCGGACGTCCACAACTTTAACACTGGGCAGACGGGGACGGTATTTGTGACGATGATGTGAGTATTCCGTCAGTGTGTGCGCATGTTCTGACTTACCTCTCCGATCAGAATAGGTTGCTTCGCTGGAGAAGCTATACAGATATACCAGGAGAGGCTTTACGCGTAGGTTCTCTGTACTCATATTTACACGCCGCCCCCTGGAAGCGTCTCCCCTCAGAAAATACCATGCGAAGAAAGGTCCAGAGGCCCGTCTCTTCAGTGCATGTCTAGCGGCGGTACTCTTGCCCGCAGGGATGTTCATCTACGCTTGGACGACATTCCCGTCGGTGCCCTGGATCGGTATGGTCATGGGCGTCTTCGTATGTTTCCATTCGTCCTCCATTAAGCCGTCAGAGATGGTGACTCCTCTTCAGGTGATCATGACGTCGCTCTTTATCCTTTACGTGGCCGTCTTCACGTACCTGGCCGACTGGTACGCCGTCCGCGCTCGATCGTGGCCCAGAGGCGGGAGAACTGACTAACACGGTTTTGCAGTTACGGCATCTTCGCGTCTTCCGCGCTCGCTGGGCAGAGTCTATCGCGTACGTACCACCGTCTATCTGCCTTGGGTGGAGAATGTGGGGGCTGATTGTGACCGTTCAGGTAACCTCATGGGAACGGTATTCCCGCTGTTCACGCAGCAGATGTACGACCAGTTGACGTATCATTGGGGTACCGCTCTTTTCGGGTTCATTGCCGTCCTCATGATCCCTATCCCTTTCGTGCGTCGCATATTTGACTATCCGTGTTAATGGGGCTATCGTTGACAACTTTTTCTCCAGGTTCTGTACTGGAAAGGCCCCGCCATCCGCGCGCACAGCAAGTTCGCGTCGCAAGTCGTTCACAAGCAATGACACCCGTTACATGCCGGGGATGTCACATCTTCCCCGTGTTTATCAATTTCTACAATTTAACCTAGATCCTGTCGTATTCACGACGGCGCACAGGCTCGTGCAACTCGGACTCAGGGATCCGCTCATTTTTGGTCAGCGCCGCTCTCACATCTTCATTGAGCTAGGGCTTAAGTGCATAAGCAATTCAGAGTGTAGACCAGAATACGAAGACAGAGAAGGATTTTACACTTCTGGCGAAGCATATTCCATGGTTATTGGGGGTGCAGATGACCGTTAAAGATGTTGGGAGGAGTGAAAGAAATCCTCTTTGTTTGGGAGTCGAACAGGCCAACACGAGAAGATGCGTGGGAACTTCGGCATCCCCACTTGTTTGCTCTGAGTCTTCTGACAACACTCACTCCACCCACATCGGTCTACATTGCGGTAGCAGGTATCATGATGGAGGGAGGGTCAGTCATAGGTCGGTCATTTCGCGCGACGACTTGGACCAGGACAACTTGACGTGTCGAGTGGCGGCAGCAGTGCGTATATTTTAGCCCTGGCTCTAGAGACATGGTAGTGACCGAAGATCAGTGTAGCCTTGGACGTCGTGCATTCGTGACATAGACTCGGAAAGCTGAGGACTGTCCTGCATTACTATGCACTCGAGTTTCCAATGGGTTGGAACACGGTGTCCACTCAGTGACCGGGCTCCGGCTCTTGTCCTCGCCGGGTGGAATGCGCTGCGCATTAGCCCTCGTCTGTGCATAGTAAGCAAACCTGTCATGCATTTGCTTCCTTCTGACACTCAACTATGATAGCTTAGGTATCCTCAAGCATAACGCGTAATCGGATATTGTCAGCGGACGCCTGACCGGCTGCCAGTGGTACCTGGGAATCACTTCTTTTGAATAAATATCCGCACATTGCTTCTCTTCTCCCTGCGCTCTCGCCTTGGACTGTTGTACGTTTCTGGCTGCAGAATGGACCGCGTGCCTAATATCACTGATGTGGACTTACTACCCCAGCGACTGATTGTTAATACATCCAGATGATGATCTTGTGATGTCGTCCATGAGATACTTTCTGTATATGGGTTACTAACGTCCTTCCCAGGGCCATTTTAGCCAAGTGGCGGGTTTACGGCCAAACAACAGCACCAACACAGCGTCTGGTTAGACTGAGCTTCTACAGAGAAGGACTCTAACGCTATCCGCCACATTCTGTTGAGGAGCTAATACTTTAGCGATCCGTCCGAGGTGGCCTTACGGAAGCGGTACATGCTTCTCCTAAATCCTTTTCCTTTTTTTGCCAAATTCTGTGACCCCGTGCCCCGCCGTGGAGGCAATAGATGTCGCCACAGGTATTTAACGAAGCCGTTCTCCTAGACCATTATCATCCGTCTAACCCCGCTCACATCCACGTCCAGATATGTCTGGCTCAGCAACCCCAAGAGAGAGTTATGTCGATGTCCTCATCATTGGTGCAGGTCCAGCTGGCGTCATGTGCGCGAATGCGCTCGTTCAAGCTGGCGTCAACGTGCGAATTATTGACAAACGGTATCACGGTGCTTCAATCCCGGGGGAGTAACTAACATCCAACAATTTATATCAGACCCGAAGGGCTCATCGCTGGTCAAGCGGACGGTTGTCAACCACGCACACTTGAGATCCTACATGTATGCACCTTCACCCAAGCCTTCTCCGTCCATCTACTGAGGCGGTTCTGCCTACTTAACCCAGAGCTACGACAGCACCCTCTCAGAGAAGATGTTCAAACGCGGCGAGATCCTTCACAAGACGGTGCGTGACGCAAAGTGTTCGGAGAAATACATCCACTAAGAACTAACCCTCGATCAGACGTTCTACAATCCGAGTCCCGGCGGTGGCATCGAGGTGAGCCACAGTTGAATTCATAAGCCGAGAGACCTGCATTGACGACTGTACATTGTCAGAAAACCTCCAGTGCGGTCTCCATCAACGCGCCGACCGCTCGTTGGGAGTACAGTGTGAGTGGGATGGCACGCTTGTCTGTTCCCCTCCACTTACGAGCCATATCTCGACATGCAGGTAAATCTCCATCAAGGTGGAATTGAAGGGATTCTACTCGAGGCCATGGCGGACAAAGGATCTCGCGTCGAGCGCTCAACTGTGCCTACTGCAATTGAAGTCTCGCAACTTTCCGAAGACCTACAGAATCCAACCGCGTATGTCGCCAAGGTGAGTCTACGGGCGTAATCTATGCACTGTTCTAGCTTAGTTCCAGCGTTGTACTGAAGAGTTGTGCAATAGGTCACTTTGAAAAACTTGGAGCGCGAAGAAGACGACCTCGAAATCGTGCACGCGAAGTTCGTCCTGGGATCAGATGGTATGTGTGGTCCCCCCTCATACGCACAATGAAATCACAATCATACGCACGGTGTAGGTGCCCACTCATGGGTCCGCAAGGCGTTCGACATCGCTATGGAAGGAGATAACACTGGTGCGTCCTCGCCTCCGAATTGGGTCTGTGGACCCCGGTGGATCACCAGCTGACCCGCGCCTGTGAACTCCTAACGGCAGACTCGATCTGGGGCGTCGTCGACATGGTGCCCGACACCGACTTCCCGGACTTCCGCACGAAGTCGTTCGTGCACTCGAAGGACGGCACGGTGTTCATCATCCCGCGCGAGAACGACATGATCCGGTTGTACATCCAGCAGGGGCCGGAGAGCGACGTCATCGACTCTGCGACCGGACGGGTGGACAAGAGCAGGACGAGCCCCGAGAAGCTCATAGAGCAGGGGCAGAAGATATTGCGACCGTATAGGATGGAAAACAAAGATGGGAAGGTCGCATGGTGGACCGTCTACGTCGGTGCGTGGGCTTGCCGAGTGTATAAGCTTCGTCAGCCCGTGACTGGTGGTTCGTAGTGGGACAACGCGTCGCTGTGAAGTACTCTATTGACGAGCGTGCGTTCATCGCCGGAGACGCATGCCACACCCATTCTCCGAAGGCCGGTATGTGTATGCGGCTGCGGTGCGGGTTTGGTCTGGCTCAAGCGAATATCGACAGGCCAGGGTTTGAATGCGAGCATGGGTGATACACACAACTTCGGTACGTTGGATGCGTCTGTCAATCTTGAATTACGACTAACGCGACTATAGCTTGGAAGGTCGCATATGTTCTACGGGGCTGGTCACCATTATCCCTCCTGAAGACGGTATGTACCGATCCCGCTGCACATTCTGTCTCGTCGAGGTGGAGATGACGAACGTCGACTAGTATGAATCCGAGCGCCGGACGTATGCTCAAGAGCTCATCGACTTCGATAAATCGTTCTCGAAGCTCTTCACCGACAGGCCCCGTACGGAAGTGCATCAAAATGGCGTGACTCACGAGCAGTTCCTCGGGTATGGCCATGGCCTATCCCAACTACCCCCAGACGTCCTCCTGACATGTCCGTTCATGCAGCGCGTTCAAGACGGCTAGTGGCTTTACGTCCGGCATGGCGATCCGTTATAAGCCATCCTCGATTGTCGACGACACGCATCAGAGCGTCGCGTCCAACCTTGTCGTCGGAGAACGCATGCTCCCATATATCTTCATCCGCGCGGCGAGCTCGCAGCCTATAGAGATTCACGACATGCTCCCCGCGGACACGCGATTCAAGATCTTGGTCTTCGCCGGGAACATGGCCGACGTCGTGGACCGCGCAAAGCTGGAGGCTCTCGGAGAGGAGCTCAATAAGCCGGAGAGCTTCATGCGGAGGTACGGTCGAAGCGAGGGCGGGAAGTGGCAGGTGTTCGATCTGGTGTGCTTCAGCGCCGCGACGAAGGACGCAGTCAGTTTCTTCGGTGAGTGCGGTCGGCCTCTATGCAGCCGCGCCGCCGTGACACCTGCTTTAACCTGCAGATTTTCCCGAGTTCTTCCGCTGGCATTGGACGAAGTGAGTACCTAGGCACGTACTGGTTTTGAATGGATCGTTGATCTAGGAATCGACAGGGCGCTCCTGGACGACAAGGACATGCACGGGCGGTCCGGGGGCAGCGGGTACGCGAAGTTCGGTATCGACGAGAATGCTGGCGCGATCGTGGTCGTGCGGCCAGATGGATACATTGGTACCATCGCGCCTCTGGAAGATGTTGCCTTCCTCAACGCGTACTTTGCTGCTTTCTTATTGCACTAGTACTAGTACTGCTTTCCTAAACGGATGTGTGCTACTTAGCGGAAGGCGAGATATCTTGGACCGGTAATCATTGCATATTACTTACCCTGAGACAATAGGCCTTGAGGCTCGTGGGTTAGAAGCGTCTGTCGAGTTCGAGTTGAAGCAGGATCCAGGTCGCACAAATGATTTGGCGGACAGGCGCCTGTGTTGGTGTCCTACCTAATTTGGAACGGTGCATTCAACTCCGACGGCCGCATCCGCGTTCCCAACAACCAACCACCAATCCACCTGCAGCAGCTTGCAGCCCGGCTATACCCCACAGCATCCATTGTCCCATTTTGAGAGTTCCTTTGTGGTACTGTAGGTCATTCGTGGTCCGCTGTCAACTGGTCACGACCTGACTCATGTTCCGCCTCGGCGTCCTTTTGGCTGGATCAGTGACGGCGACACTGAGCCACGCGATTGGTGTTCAATCCTCATCCGATCATTGTACAGGCCTCCCGATTTGTAGAACAAAGAAAAGTTCGGAGTTGGAAACTCTCCCTCCCTTCATATAAAAGCACTTGCAGACGCACATCGGTAAGTTCGACTCTCATCCCTCGAGCCGTCACTATCTCCTCCTGGGCCAACATGGCTGACGCCAACACCCCTCCCCCTTCTCCCCCTCCAGCGGACCCGCAGGGCACCTCCACAGTCCCAAACCCGCCGGCGACCCCCGCAAGAACTGACACTGGGTTCCCGCAACACCATCCCCATCCGTTCAATTCGACACCCCTCAAGCCATCCCAGAACCGCTGGTTCGTTGACCCCGAAGCTGGGAAGGCCCGGAGAATCAGTCTTGTCGACGACACCGGCATGGGTACGCGATTCCACCAGCTTGGGTTGAACACTTTCAACAGCATCATCCCGGGTGATGTCCCCTCCAACGAGGTCCGTGAGCAATTTGTCGCCCCGGAGATTCAAAAGAAGATGTCGGAGCATGACATAGGTGTCCAGTTGGTACGTGGCTCTCAGCTCATGTGCCCGGGCCACTGTCTTATGCTGATGGTCCTTTAGACCAAGACTATCAAGTCTGTTCTCGACGCCGCCGGGGTGGACCACGGGCTAGAGGCCTTGTTGACACCTTACCACAAGTCGAGGGGCGACCACGGGAATCCCGAAGACACCTGCAACGATATCGGCATCTACCCAACCACCGAGATGGCTCAGCGCGTCACCCACTTCATCAGGAGGGATATCACCCGGAGCAGGCACAAGAAGGAGCTGGAGGAGGGCAGCTTTGGACGTCGTTCGTGGTATTGGATGGCTGTCCTCGGAGAGGTGAAGAGCGAAAATAACCGGACGTGCGCCTTCAACATGGTCCCTATCGCGCTCCTGCCCCCTGACGCTGCCGAGGCCGCCGATCCATACATCACGGGCAACGACCAAGGCGAGGAAGGCCTCGGTCAGCTCGCGGAGTATATGCACAACGTGCTCACGCACCAACACCGCTGCTTTGCGTACGGATTCTACGTCCAGTGGAAGTACGCCCGTCTGCTCTACTTCGACCGCACGGGCGCGCTGCTCTCGGAGGCGTTCGACTGGTCGGAGCCGACGTCGCTCCTCCACGACTTCGTCTGGAAGGTCGCGCACATGACGTCCGAGCAGCTCGGATACGACTCTACTGCCCAGGTGGTCTCGGAGTCGGACCTCGACCTCCTTCGCTCGAAGATGGTCCCCGATGAGCTGGAGACGTTGCCGACTGAGGTCCGGCAATACGTTCTGAACGCCTTCGACTGTACTGCGACGCGGCCACCCAAGACGACGGATGCTGAGGACTCTACGACGAAGGCCAAGAAGGCGACGAAGGCCAAGGCGGAGGTGCCCCTGGACGAGATCCCCATCTTCAAGCTGACGGTTACGTCGTCCGACCCATCGCCTGATGAAGCCTTCCCCAACTCTCCGACTCCTTCTGTGCCGTCGACCACTGCCTCCACGGGCGACGGGGACGCCACGCCAGAGCGCGACTTCCTTGTTGGCCGCCCTTACTTTGCCGCGGGCTCTCTCACTGGGCGGTGCACTCGGGGCTACATTGCTTTTGATGTCGAAGAAAAGACCTTCTGCTTCCTCAAGGATTCTTGGCGACCCCTCTTTCCCGGACGGTCGCGCCCGGAGCACCTCGTGTACGAGCGTCTTCGCAGCCACAAGGTGAGCGACATCGCGTCGCTGGTCTGTGGGGGAGACGTGGGCGGCCACCGGGCGCAAGTCACTCGCATTCAAGACTACATGCCCCCCGAGAGGAAACCCGTACCTCGTGTACACTACCGGATCGTCGTCAAGGAGATTGGTTTACCATTGACCGAGTTTAAAAACTTCACGGAACTTGCGGGGGTCTTCGGGGATGCCCTTGGAGGTATGACAATTTCAATTGCTCATGCATTGGAGTGCCTGTTCTAACTTGTCAAATCCAGCACACTTGGCTGCGTACGCCTTGGCAGGCATCCTGCATCGCGACATTAGTGTTGGAAACATCCTCATCAATCCCGAGACTCGGTCTGGGTTTCTCATCGACTGGGATTTGTCCCGACTGGTGAGCGAGCTTGAACAGGGTCCTATGGAGCCGGATCGAACGGTACGTGTTTACGCCGGCGCACTTACAAACCGATGATATTGATTTAGTATCGTCGACAGGGAACTTGGCAGTTCCGATCAGCGTTATCCTTACTCTATCTTCGGAAACCTTACCGCCTTTCAGACGACATCGAGTCCTTCGTTCACGCCTTCCAGTACATGGTTCTTCGCTTCCACCGCACGGGAGTGATAGGCCTCCGTACCCATGTTCAGACCTACTTTGAACATAGCGCTAAGGCTGGACCATTCAGGATTGGTGGTCAATGGAAGCTGAGTCTCTTCCGCTCGCCCCAAGCACCATTCAAAGTGGTCGAGAACGACCAGCTGCAGGCGCTCCTCAACGAAATCGCACGGCGGTGCCATCATGAATTCTACAAGTTCGTCGACGAGGATCTCATGGAGCGCAAGTACGGGGTCGGGGCAGGGGTCGCGAGGGCTCTGAGCCCGCAGACTGAACAGGCACCTCCTCCACCCCATCGTCAACCAACGGAAAACAACCTTGCGATGATGGCCATGTTTCAGCACCTCGACATCTTTCCATCGGACCTCGATACTTCCTTCCCCAAACGTGATGCCTGCGACATCCAGAGCGGTGTCCTATCGCATCAGTTCCACCTAATGAAGATCTTCAACAGCTTCACCGGCGCCGCGCAGGACAAGCATGAAGACCAATTCATCGCCCGTGCCGCTGACGAGCCAGCAAAGCCCGCCCACCGTGTCCCCGCCTGCGGCATTGCCAAGATGTCGGGGAGCCGGACGCAGGACGATAGCAGCCAGCCGAACTCTATTACGATGCCATTGTACACAGCCCCATCGCCCGTAGCAGCACCCCTCTCTCCTCCCCCTCCCTCCATTCCATCCGGCTCCGTCTCTGCCTCCACCGACGACCCCTCCCCCGCTCTATCTTCTGGCATGCGGACCTTGGGGAACCGGCAGCCGGACGTCCCATACAGCGGCCAGGTTGCGTCTATCGCTCCCCCGTCGACCGCGGCCGCGCCTCCTCCCGTTTCCGAGTCGTCTCCCGCTCTTAGCTCTCCCATGGCCTCGGTTTCCGAGGACACCCCCGAGCCGGGCCCTGCTCCCCCATCGTCCAACGCGCAGAGCCGGCACAAGCGGAAGCAGCAGGACGTGCGTGCGGGCAACGTGGGTACTGCCGCAGACAACAACGGCGCAACGAGCGGAGGCCCGGGGCTGTCGCCATCCAAGCAGGAGCCGAAGCGGCCGAGGAAGGGACGATCGTAGGGCATAGTGCCGATGCTGCGTATTGCGGTTGATGTTTTTGTTTGCGACTTAATGGTGCACTTCTGGACATGATCATGACCGCGTTTGTTTGCGTTACAACCCATTAGTCTAAGTATACTATACACCGGTTGTTACACGCTGTGCTTTTCGCAATGTATTCTCCTACCCGTTATCCGATCGGACTTCGCAATGGCATCACTTTATCTCGTCCTGATACAACATGACATGTAAGTCCGAAAATTGAAGCAAGACGAAGCTCAGTCCTACTCCCTCGCTTGACCCTGTGCCGTTCTCGGCCATCGAACATGAACGGGAGCGTCATGGGGAGTTTTGACCACCTGGCGAGCTTGAAGAGCGTACGGAGCTCGGGGTTGTTCACGACGTAGTTTCCGCGAGCGTTGGCAGCATTGGGGTTCTTATTCTTGTCCCTGAGCCGCTAGGCAGTGGTGGAGACGTGCTGGAACCAAAGGGAGGCATCGTATGCCGATGCAGAGAGAGCAGGTGCCGTGCTCATCCTTCTCGAAGCCGTCAATGAACGCCAGGTGCGCAATGGAGCGCGTCTGGCTCGAGACGATGATCTGGCCCGCAGAGCCAGTGAATCTAACGTTCAAGAGGTCAGCGAAATAGTGGTGGAGAGTCGAGGTACTAGATGCCTCTTCATTCTACTGAAGAAAGGGAGGCAGATGGGAGGCGGAGGCGGGGGCAGGGGAGAAGGCACGGGTGTCTAAAGAAAGCATCAGATAGAGATCCGGGGAGAACTGGTATAGTAACCTGGAGCCCGAGCACGCACCTGATCATTGGAGACAGTCAAACGACGCCTGGTAGCCCACTCCCGTAAACCAACGCCTTCCTCTCACAAGCTGGTGCCATTTTTCACTTGCCATGTTCCGTGGATGCTACCTAAGTAATTCGAATTCAAGTTCGGGTCAATGGCATCGGCTCAATGTTCGAGCAATGCGGTGACATGGATCGGACTCTTGATGGTTCCCAATTCCTGTAATAGTGCGGGGCCATTTGAGGTGAGATGACGGTAAGCTGAAACGGACAACGAAGGGATGACACTGGGGACAATGGCCGAGATGGGAAGGCAGGTAGCAGAGGCGCCGAGAGTGATCACGCGGCGTCTAGCCCATCGGTTCATCGTGAACTCATCCATCCAGTGACGACCATTATGCGCTGTCGTCGGGAACGATCACTGGACGGCCAGGCGGATTATGTCGAGAACTTAGGACAAGAGTTACGGGCAAGCCGGGTCGTCCATGGGAGTATACATTCTGCTGGTAACATTTCAAGTCCATCTGTAATGCAGGTCACTGAGAGATTTATGATATGTTTTAGGTGTATCGGTACTACCTGATGCAGAACATTTTGTCAAAATAGGACCCTCGGACTTACTGCGTTGGGAGAATATGGTATATGGCATAGTTCAAGAAGGAGGTTGGCTTCCCAAAGTCTGCGAGAGCTTCATCGACCTAGACGAGCAGGGGTACCTCGTGCTTCACAGTGTGTACTGCCCTCGCGACATGTTCAAATTGCTTGGTAGGTTCTTCCATAACTTCTGTTCTTACTCAACGTTCATGTTGATATTGCTTCCTTTTAGCTACCGAGCCAATCCTCAGGCTGGGATTTGATGACACAAACATGGCTTGGTTCGCGTACAGTGCAGTAAGCTTAGAAACTGTATGCGAGCTTCGACACGGACTCATTTTTGTGTGACCTGCAGCTTCACGCACTACACGTGATCCACAACAGGGATGTTCTTCACTGCGACATACATCCAGGAAATATCGGATTTACTGCGAGCAGCCCTCTCTCCCAGATTCTTGCCCAGATGGCACCATTCCGCTCCCAAGATCATTCGCTCTGGCAAGTTACTTTTATTGATTACCAGTGGGCAAGACACCACAACTACCACCCTTGTGGCATGGACATCCCTCCAACCCGTATGTGGTCATACGCATCTGACCGGCAACTCTATGGTTCACGTGAGTGTTAAGTGAAGTGTCTTTCCTTCCAATATGCTCAACGCCTCCCCGTCAGTTGAATATTCAGCTGCGGATGACCTCGAGTCACTTGCCTATACACTCCTCGCAATGTGCTACTTGGGCCAGCTGCCGTGGTCTGACGATATCGAGAGAGAGTGCTCATCCGATCCTTTCTTCGGAGAGAGCGAGTCCGAAATTGAGTTTGTTGTACAGACAAGAAAGAGGTACTTGGATGATCTACACCATTGTGGTTCTGTGTTGGATACCGTCCCTTTCAAGGCCCAGGTGGCTCTGGTGGATTTTGTTATGTATGCACGGGGCCTGAAACCAGATGAGAAGATAAATTATCAGCGATGGGAAAACATATTTTCAGCAGTTGTATGTAGAAACACATAGTATGATTACAATTATGTGTTCCCACCATGGGTAGCCAAGCTCTGCCAGCCACGCTCCATGATTGAAAAGCTCCAGATCCACCAGGCTTCTCCTTGCACTTGACAGCTTGAGATGCAGCCGCAGTGCGCTGTCAAGTTCAAGGCGAGCCTCTTCTTGCGATCTGACATCGAGTTTTCGGGAGCACATTTACGAGGCCCGCATGTTAGAATCTGAAAGATGTCATTACACTAGGAACAAATATCAATGACTAATCTACAGCCAGAATGTGAATGTGGAAGCCAACGCTCACCGCGCCATCCCCACTGCGGCAGGTACGTAACTTATCCGCAAGGGCGCTAAACTCCACCCACGAGCGCTAGCGTTGGAACCGTGTTGAACCTGAACCACCAGTGCACCACCGCCATCCATACTATCCCCTGCAACACATTCTTCCCTCTCACCCCACTTCTTTGCCATATATCAAAGCAAGTCTCCAACGCTGCTGTTACTTACGTTTTCCCCACCGTGATCATCCAACAGTGCGACGCTTCAAGTTCAATGTGGAACGTTGAGTCGACTCCGACGAGTCGTTACATGCGATAAATTTCAGAATCTTCCGAACTTCTTATCTCGTATTTCAAATCCAAGCTTTTTCACCCCTGCTCTTTTCTATATAGAAGGAGAAAACAAGCCACCTGGTGAGTTCGTTCAACCACTACATCATAGTGTTTCGCTCGACCAGTTCTTCCACCATATACGACGCCTCTAAAATTCCTATTGCACCTGTATACAGGATTATACTACGTTTTTACACATAGCTAATTATTTTTCGACTCGCGGCGGACCTGCCGACCGATTCAAAATCGTTCAGCTTGCCGGTTCCACACCAACTACCCACTCCACTGGCAGCTCTCTCGCCCTGTTCTACCTCAGGCTCCGAATCCTACCCACATCATCAATCTGTGACACATACTGCAAGAAGCCTTGACCGACATGCGTCCTCACTTTCATCTCCTCGACAACGAACTCTTTTCTTCTCGCATCCCCGGGGAAGCGCCCTCAGAGGCCGACCGGAAGAAGTTCAGGTCCCCGAAGCTCAAGCCAGGCATGCGCGAGCGTAATATTCAGCTACAACTTGTGCGCGATGGTAGTTTTCGGTTGGACAATCATTGCGATAGCTGACCTGCTGCGTGAACAGGGCGTGGTCATCCAATCCGTGTTGAGCGCAGCGAAATGCAAGAAGCTCAGCTTTTCGCACGCCGCGGACCGGAAGACCAACGACGACAATCGGGGAATCACTGACATCCCCAGAGGCTCTGGCATTTACCGCGACCCATCCCTTGCGTATAAGGCGACCGACCCGGACTCCGAGCACGGCGCGAAGAGTAAGGGGAACATGAAGAAGTCCGGTCTCTCCGACGCCCGGTCTTGCTTCTGGATGGAGGTTCCTGTCGTGGTGAAGAGTGATCAGAGCGACTCCGCGTTCTACTTCAAGCCCCAACTGAGCACTGTCGGTTCACACGACGATGGGAGGCCCGAAGACACTGAGAGGCACGAAGGTGGACGTCAGGAGGAGGTTGGCGACGGACCGGCCCAACAAGGTCGACGAGACGAGGAGGAGGAGGAGGAGGAGGAGGAGGAGGAGGAGGAGGATGTCGGCGCCGACGATGACAGCTCTGAGGAAGGCGTCGACGACTCTGAAGAAGCAGAAGAGGATGAAGACTCCGAGGGCGAGGGTAAAGACCTAGAAGCGTCGGAGGAGACGGGGCAATCCACAAGCGACCACGACTTCAGCATCCTCAAGAAGTCCTTTCCGCCGTTCATCAATCTCGAAAACGGCCTAAGGGCGCTGGACGGGTTCGTCAAGCGACTGCTCGACGTGTTCAAGTATCAGCACCGCACCTTCTGCTATTCCATCTACATTTGCTTCGACATGGCTCGCCTCCTCTACTGCGATCGCGCCGGTGTTCTGGTCTCGGAGCCGTTCAGCTGGGTTGAGCCGACATCTTTACTCCACGAGTTTGTCTGGAAACTTGCGAAGCTGGTGAAGGCCAAGAGGCTCGGAGATCTAGGGCACGACACGACCGTCAAAGTGGTATCGCTCGTGAAGAGGCGGAAGTTCGTCAGCGAGGCCCGGAACCCGGCTCTCGCCGCCCACGTAAGGGCTGGTCTCAAGGAAGCTGCTGCGAATGACTGTCCACTTTACGAACTCACGGTCGAGGAAGTCCCTCCGTCTCCGGACGAGTGGTTCCCCGATGAGCCGTTCCCAGATCCGTCTATTGCACACTCGTCCCCATCCGGGAATATATCCTCCGACGGCTCTACCTCCCAGCCAACCGTCGTAAGTGTGTCTGGTCGGTCCACTCGCCGGTTCATTGTCGGGCGGCCACACGTCTCTTCCGGAGTTCTTATTGGTTCCTGTACGAAGGGATACATGGCTTTCGACGTGACGGACCCGAAGAAATGGGTTCCCTGCTTCCTCAAGGATTCCTGGCGTCCATACATTCGGGGCCGCACACGCCCTGAACATCTCGTCTACGAGCGATTTGGGCGGATGAACGTCAAGCCGACGGACGGCATCGCGACGTTGATCTGTGGCGGCGACGTCGGAGGCAGCTACGCACAGTACACCCGAGTCCAGGAGGACGTGCCGCGCGAGAACCGGCCCGTGCGTCGCGTCCACTACCGCCTGGTGGTCGAGGACATCGGCTTGCCCTTGACCGACTTTTACAATTTCGGCGACCTCTCTGGGACTCTTGCGGATGCGCTGAGAAGTTTGTGTTCGCCCACTGTACTCCTACCCGTCTGCTAACCGTCGTTCTTGTTAGCTCATTACAAGGCCTTCAAGCGTGCCAAGGTCCTGCACCACGACATCAGCGTGGGCAACATCATGATCCGCGTCGATGGAGCGCGGCGAATCGGGTTCCTCATCGACTGGGAGCTGTCGCGCGTGGAGTGCGAGCTGAGCAACGGAAACGACCCAGTCAAGCCAGATCGCGCGGTACGACCGTTCGAGCTAATATACATTGAATATCGCCTGACATTCGCACAGGGCACCTGGCAGTTCCGCTCGGCCCTGTCCCTCCGGTATCCCAAGAAGCCATACAGGCGGTCCGACGACATCGAGTCCTTCGTCCACGTCTTCCTCTATCTCGTCCTCCGATATCACCACACGTACTTGAATAGTGCCAAGGACCTCGCGCAAGGGCTCTTCGACCAGGCGTCGCTCATCGGGGGCGTCCGGGTCGGCGGGGACGCGAAATTAGCAGCGATCCGCGCCGGCACGGTCCCCTTCCACGTCCGCTCCAACGAACCCCTGCAAACCCTCCTCTCCGCGCTCATGGAAGGCTGCGCTCGCGCGTACTCCAAGCTCGATCGTCGCGCGATGGATCGCCTCTACGGGCCAGACTGGTCTTCCGCGCGGCCACGCCACTCTAAGCCCCTCAAGTCTGTCTCTCAGGCTGATACCGCTCGTCGCGGTCGTGTCCGTATCCGCCATATGAGCAGCATCGATCGCGACATGTCGGAGGCCTCTGACGACGAGGACATTGAGAACATGCTGAACCTCGTTCAAGTTTCAAGTTGTAGCGGTGAAGATCAAATGCACCAGCCCTCGGCGACTGCGACCACGACCACGACCACAACGACGACCGCGGATCTATGCATGGTGGGCGGGTTCCTCAGCTCACCACGCACCCTGATCGAGCTCTTCTGCGACCACTCGGCGGATGCGAGGCGCGTCAAAGACAAGACGTACGACCAGTTTTTGGAGTGTCCAGGGCTCGTCATGAAGAAGCGAGGGCGATCGAGGACCGCCTCTGAGGCTAGGGATCGATCTGCTGATGACGAGAAAGCAGGGTCATCGTCGAGTCGCCAGGTCAAGCGTCCAAAATTCAAAGGAAACGGCAAGGCTGCTCAGAACTGAACATTGAACGCCGGTCTGAGGTCGCTGGGCCCTCGGACGTATATAGTACTCCCCGTCTGACATGGTGACTTCTGCAATCCATCTCCTTGCCAGTGTCTGGTTTCGTGCCTCAGCGTCCATGTGCTTTCTCCCTTGTGTTTATGCTGTGCGTACACATCTCGCCGATCGCCGTGGATCGGGCCTTCCTGGTTGTTCTGTATCGGGGATCGAACGTCAAACTTGAACCTCATCAAGGAGCAATAGTCCAGAGGGAAACTATATCCGTGATGGAGTGAACGGGTAATGGCACCGCGCGTCGACAAATTGTCCGAGTACTGTAACGATACATCATGTATATCACCCTAACTAAATACAAAGCGACCACAGACAGCTATAGCACAACGACAACGACAGGCACTGATCCTGCCGCGATCAGCCCGGGGGTCTCGCGCTGATCACGAGAGATCGCGACGCACCACGACCACAACTACGAGATCAGCTTTCGTAGCTGGTATATCCCTTCTCGCGCAACAGCGACGGTGTCGTAGACGACTCGTTCCGGCGCGCTCTCAGTGCGCGAGCGGAGGCGCCATCGGAGGAGGGCCTCGTCGGTGCGGCCGTAGATCGACTCGAAGATGTGGAACGCGGCGTCGGCGGAGGGCCTCTGCGCGGGGTTCTTCCACTTCATCATGTCGACGAGGGGCTGGATGAGGTCAAGCCCGTGGTATTTCTTGGAAGACCTATGAGAAAACGACGAGCGTCGAGAAGGGGGAGGAAGGGCTTACGGAGATGAATTCCTTGTAGTAGAGGTTGCCGAGCGCGAAGACGTCCGCGCGGTATGCGTCGTACGGGACCTCGTTTGAGAGCTCTGGGATCTCCTTATCGCGGCCTGTTCTTCCTAAGACTAGAGGGGATTCTCCTTCCTCGAATAACCTGGACAGTCCGAAATCGATGTAGTAGTAGCGGACGTTGGCGCTGGAGCGTGGAAGGGGTCGAGCGTCGTTGGCGCCGTCCGGAAGGAAATCAGTTCGTACTGGATGGTGACCCTCGGGGTAAAGTGTTCGCCCGTCCATCATAACATTGGCCGCGGCAATGTCCCTAAATTGAGGGAGGTGAGGGCGGAGACAGGTCTGATCCGAGATCCATGAACGCACCGGTGAGCTACACGACACTCGTGAAGAAAGCGTAAACCCTGCAGTCAGTGTAAGTATAATGGCGCGGTGATAATCGGACGTACCGTACCTTGAGGGACTGGCGAATGAATTCCATGACCTCGTCGATTGTGCCAAAATCTGGATTATTGAACCGACGCAAGTGAGGCATGAACAATAATGACCTATGTGGCTCTGATGGGTCTTGAAGAACATCAAGGACGGGTATGCAATGGTTGTGAGGAGACTGCTTGTCCGTAAGGTACCGTGCGATGTGCAGTTCCTGTGTGTCGTTTCTTGTACGCTTGACGGCGACGCGGGAATTGTCTGAGCGACGAGTAACGTCTATTACGCCGGGAGTCTGAAGAGAAAGGATGAGCACGGTTATAAATATACAGTTGAGTAATGATGGACATACAATGAGTGCAATTGAGTCTTCACAAAACATGGGATCTATGTTCGTACCGACCCACGAGGGTCGCCAATCTGGATGATACCTAGGCCGTAGCTCATAACCATTGTCGCGGAGGAAGAAATAGTGGTCTCGCCAGTAGACCTCTCCCGGGAGCAGCTTGTAAAAGCCATCTTCAGTTCTCTTGGCATAGCGCGCCGCGGATTCCGGAGAAACGTATGCGTAGCGTGGAAGGTGAGCGGTGGTTACGCTCATTTGACTGTCGCCTGGATGAACTTGCGAAGAGAACCGGTTCAAGATCGTAGGCGCCTAACATACCCCAGTTGATGGTCCTTGCCGCATATGGGCATCTCGTTTTGATGGCCTGGGTCTACGGTCGACGCGACTGCCGCTCCCTGTCTTAGTCTCAACTTGACCTCCTCCATCGATACACGTTTTATCCCCGTTCCTTTCATTCCCACGACTGTGTCATAAAATGAGGAGAAAGCATCAAGACGGCCACGCCCTCCTTCAATTCCCCCAGTGCCTCCCTCTCACCAGCCTTTCACTATGTCCAACGTCGGCATCGACACATGGAATCTGATATCTGGGACGATCGGCGTCCTGACGGTCTTGCCTTTTATCTGGGCATTCGTTCGGTACCAACATCCGGAGAGCAAGATGGCAGAGCTAGAATCTGCCCTCAAGGACACCGAGGCACTTCTGCGCTCTGTCTCGGAGGAGGGCCTGCTTGATCCACAGGACCATATCCCTCATTTTACCTCCCATCTTACGCAGTGCGTTCTACCTTCCTCTACTACCCCTCTCTCGTCACCGATGTCGCTACAGGTACCGTATGGAGACGGAGGCATTCCGAGAAGAGACCTTCATCGTCTCTGTCAGCTGGCGCAAAACGCTTGTAGCCTGGTCTCGGGGGTTGTCGAAGCGGATCGCAATCCTCTGTGAGCAGGTTAAGAATACCCGCGCGGAAATTTGTGTGCGTTTCTCTTTCGCCCGTGATGAATCTCAATCTCGTTAACACGACCAGTATGGCAATAGGAAACGAGCGCTGAACAAAGAATGCGGCTCATGAACCAAGATGCCAACGACGCGACCCCTTCGTACATCACTTGGCGTGTGAGGATTCTGAACTTCTGGAGGCGTATGGCGTCCGTCGGTTCGTACAGCGCACTATTGCGACCGCCCTGCCCTCATCACTTATCAATCTACTAGTTTATAGATCTCCCGCCGCTGAGACCGCTGATACAGCATCTCAAAGGTCGACAACGCCTGTTTTCGATGCTAGTGCTGCATCGACAGACGGCTCGGACACTAGGAGGGCGTCCAACGAGTCATGTCGCGAGGCATCTTCCTACCGCGCCAAACCTCGTCGCTCTTTCTTCCGCGTCGCCGCAGACAGTCGCGACCTTCGCATGCTAACCAGTGCGATCCGCCGCATCGACAGAGACTTGGCCGCGCAAGGCGTCAGCCACGTTCTCCTGACACAACTTGCGCAGACAACGCGCAAGCATTGGTCGCCCGCATCCACCAGGGCGCACCGCCCCCGTTCACACAAGTCGCGCGGCGCGAAGCCCGGGCCCGGTCCGAATGACGCGGTACCCTCGCGGCACGCCCGCCAGCCCAGCATCGACTCCGACACCTATACGTCTGGGGAGGAGACCGTGTGCGAAGTGTGATTCGCACATGTCTCCTTGAATAGCCTTCGCCAAGACGATGAGTGCCCTGCAATGAGCACCGCATTCATCGGCGTCCAGTCTAGCACGTCTTGAACTTCGCATCGATTGCGGAGTGTGCTACGGGACCGTGTTCTCGTTTTGATCCTGAAGCAGTCTAGCCGTCTTCATTTCCCTCTCCTACATACTTCGTCCCGCTCTTCGCTCCAACCTCACCCCCAGACTCGAGTACATCCCATGTCGAAGCCCACGTCCCGCATGTGTATGGTACCCTGCCGTTATGGACTTTGTATTTATACCCCCCCCCCCCCGAAGACAGAGGTGCCTACCTTGGGACGCGGGCAGATCTAAATCCAAGTCCTCCCATTCATGTCACAACGACATCTCCAACGTCTGAGAGTGGCTGTCAGATTGTGTACCTGTTGCGACCAGCGACACGTTACTGATGATTCTTGCCGGTGGAGAAGCAACCTTGATTCTTGAACAGTGGCGACTCGTCGCCCATATCCTCGAAGTCGCCCGTGCCCTCATACTCTGTCGCGCCTGCTGTCGCATTCCTCGCCCTGTTCAACAGTGCGAACTCAAGCATGGCGGGTATGCACAACACAAATCTGCACGCGACATATCATGATCACGCGAAGTACGTATGCTGCGTAGAGATACGAAATCGCCGTCGCGTGTGACCTGCGGTCTATATATGAACTACAAGGCAACTCTGTCAGTCAAACGATGCATCGCGAGCCTTAGTCTCGTCTGTGGCATGAAAGCAGTAGCTGGATGCACCCTCCGAGGATCACGACTCCGATAACCCTCGCGCGATCACGGCGGCCTTCTTCACGTCCCCCTCCCGTGTTTCCGCCCGCCCAGGCGACCGCAAGCGCAACACTTGGGAACAGCCCGCACGCCGCGACCATCGTTCCCGCGTGCCCCGTGCCCGAGATCATCGCGTCGCGAAGAGCACGATGTATCCCACGAGCGCGGTCGTCCACCCTGCGAGGACGAAGGGGCGGCGCGCGGGGACGCGGACCAAGAGGATACCCGCGAGGAAGATGAGAACGCAGCCGGCGACGTTATTCGGGACGGAGAGAAGCTGAGCGGCGGAGAGAAGGAGTAGTGGCGGGGACGAGGAGGCTGTGGATCCGGTCAGCGATGGAACGCAGTTTCTGCGAGGCGCGCAATACGATTGTGAGTGGTATTACATACCTCAATTGTAGGCCTACTTATTGTATGAGTTCAGCCTCGCTTGGGGTAGAGAATGTGCTATACATAAGATGTGTTGCAAAACATAAGAACGGGCGCCCGTCATGGATGGAGGTGCCCAATCTGGAAGCTGTGTTGAACTCCGCAGCTCGCGCTTCTTGCATTCGACCACGTTCAACGACTCCAGCAACTACACGGGGACTGCAAAGACAGCTGACCACACTTAATCCTGGCTCGTTCGATATTCACAACTCAGCGACGTTCTGGTGTGGAGATTCCTGCATCATGTCCGAGGGCCTGTGCGTCCGCAAAGACTGACTCATTTGATCCCATTTGGCAGGTAACCCGTATTTGGACGGACGGACTGAACCACGCGCTTAAAATTCCTTCCGTAGCAGAAGGAGGTCGCCGAATTAAGAGAACAAAGGACTGATCGGAGTTCCAACGTCCTCGCGTTCGTATAAAAGCGCACAGGCCGTAAGTTCGACTTTTCGTTGCGCTAGTGTTTCGCTCTCTCACCATCATGCCTGGCCCAGACGCTCCTGACGCCTCTGCTCCCAGTGTCGAAGCAGACGGTGACGAAATCGATCACACCGAAGCTGGGACTCCACCTGGGACCCCACCTGCCATCGACCATCTCCCTGAGCCCCGCACTCCCGACGCCAACCACCCAACCACCGGCGCGGATCCCCTCCCATCCGGTGCCAGTCCCGCCCCCGCCGACGGGGTTCAAGTTCCACAGATCACTGATCACCCGTCGTTCGTCCGTCACTGCCCCTCGTCCACAAATCGCGACGCGTACAACAAGAAGTCCGGCAGACAGCTCGCGCCTCTCCTCATCGACGAGTCCGGTATGGGCCCCCGCTTCCATCTCCTCGACAATGAGATCTTCTCGGCGCGGATCACCGGGAAGCCCCCGTCCGAGGCGGCTCGGAAGAAGTTCAAATCGCCCAAGCTGAAGAAGGGCATGCTCGAGCGCGACATCTACCCGCAGCTGGTACGTTCGAGCCTCCATCCTCTCCCCCGCCGCAGTACCCACCGGCTGCAACGCTATTAGTGGTAGTAATTGCTGACCACGCGCCCATTGGAACAGGGCGCCGTCATCGACTCTGTGCTGAAGGCGGCCAAGTGCAAGAAGCTCCGCTTCCTCGACACCGCGAACCACAAGGCCAACGACGGGAACCGCGGAAGGACGGAGACGTTCAACGACGCGGGGCTCTACCGCACCACCGAGCATGCGCGCGACGCGACGGACCTCGACCCGGAGCGCCTCAAGAAGAGCAAGATGAGCAGGGAGCAGCTCGAGGCGCGCCTGCTGGGGGCGCGGTCGTGGTTCTGGATGGACGTCCCCGTCGAAGTCAAGGGCGACGAGAAGAACTCGGCGTTCTATTTCAAGACGAAGCCGAAGAAGGGGTGGAAGAAGCATAGGCATCCTGCCGCGGCGGCGGCTGCCAGTTCGTCTGAGGATGAGCGTCCTGAGGATGCTGAAGATGAGGAGGGTAGCGTTCAGCAGGAGGGGGAGGATGAAGAGGTCGAGGAGGTCGGCGAAGCTGAGGGGGGTGGGGACGTAGTAGTGATGGAGGAGGAAGTCGCTGACCAGGGAGGCGACGAAGTGGGTGAGGGGGAGAACGACGAGGTCGATGAGGATGAGGACGAAAGCGAAGACGAGGGGGAGGTCGACGACGACGATGATGACGACGATGAAGATGAGGAAGACGAGGACGATGAGAACGATGAGGAAGGTGATGAGTATGGCTTCGACGACCTCGATTACTTTGAAGAGTCGGGTGAAGATGAGGACGTCGACTTCGAGGATGAGGAGGAGGCACCAGAGGATCAAGAGAATCCCACGGGTATCATCAAGAAGTCCGTTCCGCCATTCATCAAGCTCTCCGACAACGGCGAGAAGGCACTGGGCCAATTCGTCGAGTACCACCTCAACCTGTTCAAGTACCAGCACCGCACGTTCTGCTACTCCATCTACATCTGTTTCGACATGGCCCGTCTCCTCTACTTCGACCGCGCCGGTGCTTACGTGTCGGAGCCGTTCAGCTGGGTCGAGCCTACGTCCCTGCTCCACGAGTTCGTTTGGAAGTTCGCGAAGCTTGCGAACGCGAATAAGCTCGGGGACATGGGGCACGACACGACCGCCAAGATGGTTCCGCTGCCGACGAGGCGGAGGTTCATCAGGGAGGCCAAGAACCCCGACCTCGCGCCCCACGTCCGATCCGGTCTCTTGAAAGCTGCTGATAGCGATTGCCCGCTGTACAAGCTCACGGTCAAGGACGTGCCCCCGTCGCGCGACGAATGGTTCCCCGACGAGCCGTTCCCCGAGCCGCCTCCCCCACCCCCATCCGAGCCCAAGTCCATCTCCAAGAAATCATCCTCTTCCGGCTCTGCCAAGAAGTCAGCCAAGGCGAAGGACTCGACTCCGCCCCCTCGCAAGTTCATCGTCGGACGTCCGCACTTCTCCGCCGACGCCCTCGTCGGCCGCTGCACGAAGGGGTACATGGCCTTCGACGTGACGAACCCGAAGAAGTGGGTCCCGTGCTTCCTCAAGGACTCTTGGCGCCCCTGCGTGCGAGGGCGCACACGGCCGGAGCACCTAGTCTATGAGCGGCTGAAGCGCAAGGGCGTCAAGCCGACGGACGGCATCGCGACGTTGATCTGTGGCGGCGACGTCGGTGGCTCCCGAGCTCAACTCACCAGAGTTCAGGAAGACTTGCCCGACCACAACAAGCCTGTGCTTCGCGTCCACTACCGCTTGGTCATCGAGGACATCGGCTTGCCCCTGCACAAATTTCACGACTTCGGCGATCTCTCCGGGATCTTTGTGGACGTTCTTAGAGGTCCGTCTTTCTTAGACTGGAGTCTCAGATGACCGCTGACCGTCGCTTCTTTTTTTCAGCTCACTACAAGATCTTGAAGCGTGCGAAGGTCCTGCACCGTGACGTCAGCGTGGGGAACATCATGATTCGCGTGGACGAGGACGGCGGAACGCATGGGTTCCTAATCGACTGGGACTTGTCACGCTTGGAGAGTGAGCTTGGGAATGGACCGGTTGAGCCCGATCGGACGGTACGTGTTTCTTTCAAGCCGGCACCTAATAGCGTTAGCTCAACCTTGCACAGGGCACTTGGCAATTCCGTTCCGCTCTGTCCCTCCACTATCCCAGAAAGCCGTACAGGCGCTCCGACGACTTCGAGTCCTTCATCCACGTTTACTTGTACCTCGTCCTCCGATACCACGAGACACTCGTCTCCAGCGTCAAGGACTCAGTCATGCAGCTGTTCGAGCAGGTGTCCTTGGTCGGCGGGGTCAAGGTCGGCGGGGACGCGAAGCTGAACATGATCGACTCCGCGAAGCCCCCCTTCAAGGTCGCATCTAACCCCCCCTTGCAGGACCTCGTCATTAAACTCGTCAGAGGCTGCTCTTTCGCGTACTCCCAGCTCGATCTCGACGCGATGGACCGCGTGTACGGGCCTGACAGGACCCTCGCGCCACGCTCTCCCAATCCCTCCAGCTCCTCGGACACCGGCTCCTCCCCTCCCCGGCCTGGTGCCGTTTTCCGTGCGCGGGCCCGCCGTATGGACAGTGACGACGAGATGTCGGAAGCCTCCGACGACGACGAGGTGGAGAAGGCCCTGGGAGACGGCGACGAGGACGACTCGACGCACCGATCGGCACAGCGCGACCTGTGCACGCTGGGCACGTTCCTCACCAACCCGCGCAACATGACCAACCTCTTCGCGAAGCATTCGCAGGCCGCGATGGGCGCCGACGACAAGGGGCGCGACCAGTTCGCGGCGCGGCGGCACCAGGACGTCCTGGTGCCCCTGCACATGGGCAGCCGCGGCATCGCGACGCTGTCTGTGAGCGCGTCGGTCCCCTCCGAGGAGGGCCTCCCTGCGGAGGGTCTGCCGGAGCACGACATGTTCGGCACGGCTTGGAAACCGAGTGACGATGTCCCTCCGCCGTCCTCGAGCCCGACTCGGAGCTTCGGTCCGAACAAGCGAGTACGTCCTGGACCCTCCTCCGATGCTGAGGACGATTCCGTGGACACGGAGGAGGAAAGGCGCCGCGCGAAACGCGCCAAGGGCAAGGGGAGGGCAAGGGGCATGCGATCCTAAGTAGTGTACCGGGATATACCGTGTCGCGACCATGTCTGCTCCTTTATCGTGGTGTTCTTGAGGTTACTGTGCCCGGCTCTTTCTCTTGACATGTACATAGACTACTGTCCCGAAAGAACCGTCCATTGTTACAGTTACATGCTGGGTTTCGACAGCGTACAAAGCAATCAGAGATACAGGAGCACGACGACACTAGAGGCGGTGTGTAACTAAACCCTCTAACCCAAGAGATGGGGGACGATCAAGGCTATGATATAAGCTTCCGAAGCTGGTATATCCCCTCGCGGGCAACGGCAACAGTGTCGTAGACAACTCGCTCAGGGGCGCTCTCCTCGCGCGAGCGGAGGCGCCATCGGAGGAGGGTTTCGTCAGTGTGGTGGTAGATCGATTCGAAGATGTGGAATGCTGCATCCGCGGTGGGCCGCTGTGCGGGATTTTTCCACTTCATCATGTCGACGAGGGGTCGGATGAGATCGAGACCGTAGTATTTCTGTTGAACTTGTGAGAAAGCGAGAACCCCCCGGGGACACGAGAGCTTACGGAAAGAAACTCCTTGTAGTAGAGGTTTCCAAGCGCGAAGACGTCGGCGCGGTATGCGTCGTAGGGCACCTCGTTAGATAGCTCAGGGATCTCCTTGTCGCGTCCGGTGCAGCCTGTAACCAAGGTGGAATCGCCCTCCTCGAATAGCTCCGACAATCCGAAGTCGATGAAGAAGTAACGAACTTGGGAATTTGACCGAGCAACTGGATGTGCGTCGAGGACACCGTCTGGCAGGGACTCGATTCTCACTGGATGATGACCTTCTAGGTAGAGCGTTCTGCCGTCCATCATCACGTTCGCGGCGGCGATATCTCTAAATAAATTTGTGTGAGATGGCACCGACTACTGAAATTTATAACGAACCGATGTGCTATTCGACACTCGTGGAGGAAGGCAAGGCCCTGCAACGATCGTAAGTAAAATGCATAAACGAGTGCAAGCGAACAACTTTACTTCGAGAGACTGCCTGATAAAATCCATGACCTCGTTAATTGTCCCAAACTCCGGATCGTTAAATGGGCGTAGGTAGGGCATGACCATGAGCGACATTCGCGGTTCATACGGATCTGCCACAATTTCTATGACCGGTATGCAATGGTTCCGAGGGGAATGCTGGTCTGTGAGGTAACGCGCAATACGTAGTTCTTTCGTATCACTGTTCGTATACTTGATAGCGACGCGGAAGTCGTCAGACAGACGGGAAGCATCGATTACTGTTGGAATCTTTATGAGATAGGTCAGCAATAAAATATCGTCGGAATGATGTCGGTAGGAATGATTACTTACATTTAACATAATAGAGTCTTCGCAGAACAGAGGGGTCCTATTTGTGCCGATCCACGAGGGTTTCCAGTCCGGACGATATCTAGGTCGAAGCTCATAACCACGATCGTGGAGGAAGAGGCAGCGGTTTTTCCAGAAGACCTCGCCTGGGAGCAAGTTGTAGAGGCCCTCCTCGGTGTCTTTTGCATGGCGTGCAGCAGACTCAGGTGAGACGTATGCATACCGCGGAAGGCGAGCGGATGGAGCACTCATGGTCGGACTTGGGAGAAGAACAAGTCCAAGAATGAAAGCGCCCAAAGGTCACAACGGCTATTCCATCTTAGCGCCGACGAGCAGTTCCTTGTCACGCGGTCCTCGGCTAGTACGCAGATTCTGATCTTGCTTCTAGCCTCCACCATTAGTACACGTTGCGACCTCGTTCTTTCCTCTGTACGTTCTTCACGCACTATGGATAAGAGCGGGCTATACGGAATGAGGCGACGACGACCTTTTCTCTCTCCTGCCACCACCACTATCTTCCCCTACTCCGCGTCTGAGCTCGAGTCAACTTTGAGCTGAATCTCCTGCCATGACGACGACCCTCTCCGGGCTCGACACCTGGAGTGTGATCTCTGGGGCGGTTGGAGTTCTGACTGTCCTGCCTTTCATCTGGGCATATGCCCGGAGCCAACACCCCGAGACCAAGCTTGCAGAACTGGATTCGACGCTCAACGATACCGAAGCTCTTCTGCGTTCCGTCGTCGAGGAAGGGCTTCTCGACCCAGACCTGCATGTCCCCCATTTCGAGTCGCGCCTCCAGCAGTGAGTCCACTGTTTTACCGTTCAGCCGATTCCCCTCGAATTGACCCCACACAGTTTCCGTGCGATCGCAGACAAGTTGCGCGACGACACGTTCATCGCATCCGTCGAATGGCGAAGGCTCCTTCGAGCATGGTACGATGGGCTTACAAAACACATTTCTACCGTCTGCAAACAAGTCAAGGGTGTCCGCGCAAACATCTGCGTACGTGGACTGGTCTCCCAGTGATCGATCCGGCGCGTACCACTTATCTGATGTACATCACTTGCAGGAGACCAGTGCCAGTGCAAGGATGCAGCTTACGCATGAACATGCCGAAGACTCCGTCCCGTTGCCCTTCCGACGCAGATGGCGAGGGGGGGTCGCGAAACTTTGGAGGTGTATTATCTCTCTTGGTCTGTCCAGCGCCACCCACTGCCGTCGTCTCCAGTGCGCTGAAACGGTTGTCCACAGCTCGCAGGAATCGTCACGCTTATGTCGATGACGCCAGGGACTCGGCAACTCCTGCGTCGTCGACCTTCGACACCGTTGTCCCCTCCGCAGAAGACGCGGGGTCCGGCACCTTCGTTTGGGATGACGCGTCCACACCGGAAGCGGATGCCCGCTCCTGCCTTCCACCGTCCCGTGACACTTCCCCCCACTGGCCCAGATCGCCTCGTGCTTGCCCCCACGTCCCCTGCACCGCCTCGACGATACACGAGCTCCGTGTGATTTCTCGTGCTATCCGCCGAGTCGGGCGGGAGCTGGCTTCCCAGGGCGTGACGAATGCGCGCCTCGCCCAACTCGTGCAGGCGACGCACAAGCGATGGTCTCCTGCGTCCGGCAAGGCTCATCGCCTCCCACGTCGGTCACGCAAGCAGCTTGGCGTAACGCCTCGTCCGAAACACGCTCTGGCCTTGCAAGGCGCCAGCGATCCTGCCATCGATATCGATCCCGACTGCGACTGCGACTGCGATGGGGATTGGGAGGAGACGATGTGCGAGCTTTGACTTGCCCATACCTCCGCGCCCTGCCTCGTCACGACTGCTCAGCGCTCATGAGTCATGGGCACCGTGATCGATGCAGAAGTAGCCTTCGTCAAGGGATCCCAGCGCCGGTCAGGTACTTCTTAAACTCCGCACCGTTTGCGGAGTGTACTACGCCAACAATACCACTTATCGATTCCTCGATAGTGTAGTGGTATTTCTTTCCTCCACCGCTCCAGTTCTCCACATCGTTCGCTGTATTCTTTAACGTTGAGCCCTATGTTGTGTCCTGCCGATGTGGAGAATGCATTTATACGACGTTCAGTTGACCAATGGCCCCGTGCACGTTCCATAGAGAGACTCGTGTTTCGTAAGCGTACACAGCTTGACCATTTTCTACATCATACCAGAACTCTCCGAAAATGTCGTCAAATCGTGTACCTGTTCCGCAAAGCAGCCATTATTTCACACAACGCGAATAGACGGAAAGCATTCCAAGGCGGCGCACCTGAACAGCGGCGACTCATCGCCCATATCTTCGAACTCGCCCTTTCCCTCATACTCCATCGCTCCTGCCGCCGCGTCCTTCGCCCTGTTCAACCGCGCGAACTCAAGCATAGCGGTTATGCAAAGGACAATTCTACACGGAACGCATTAGGACCGTGGTCGAAGCGCGGCCCGCATCAACAGGAGCGCCTTATACGAAGGACGTACGCTATGCAGAGGCACGAAATCGCGGTCGCGTGCCCGGGGTGATACCTCGGGCTATCCTGTGGCCTGTAAATGAACGACGATGCGACCCTACGAGCGACGCACGACCGTCAGAAGCAGAGTCGACGTCAGTCCTACAAACAACAACACCTTCACACGCTCAACGTACCCTCCCAAGTTCCCGACCCCGATGACCATCGCAATAACCACCGCCTTCTTCAAGTCCCCGCCCGCGTTGCCCCCCGCCCACGCGAGCGCGAGCGCGACGCTCGGGAACAGCCCGCACGCCGCGACCATCGTCCCCGCGTACCCTGCCGCGGGGGTGCGCGCCGCGAAGAGCACGACGTAGCCCACGAGCGCTGTGACGGACCCAGCGAGGACGAACGGGCCGCGCGCGCGGACGCGGTCGGAGAGGATCCCGGCGAGGATGGTGAGGACGCAGCCTGCGGCGTTGGGCGGGACGGAGAGGAGCTGGGCGGTGGAGGCGGCGAAGCCGAGCTCGGCGATGATGGTGGGGAGGAAGAGGGAGAAGGAGTAGGCGGGGATGAGGACGCTGGAGGGGGATGCGGTGAGCGATGGGACGCGGTTTCTGCGAGGCGCGCGATACGATTGTGAGGGGTAGTGGAGGAGATGGTACGCACAAGAGGAAGACGCCGATCATGAGGTAGGTGTGCGGGTCGTGGAGGGCTTGCCAGAGGAACTTCCACTTGAAGGCCTTAGAGAGGCCGGTGGTGTCGTTCTTGATAGTGTTGATGAGCCAGGTGCGCTCTGCGTCAGTGAGGAACGTCGCGTTCTCTGGGTACTGATGAATGGGTTAGCAAGTGTCTATTGAACGAAACGGGTCGCCTGTGCGTACATCCTGCATGAGGAAGAAGGAAAAGAAGGCGACGACGGTTGTGGCTGCAAGTCATGAGCTCGCGAAGTGCGCGCGATGAAGGAGCGAGTACATACCTAGCCCCTCGAGCAAGAACTGTCAACCTGTGGTTAGTGTAGTTGTGCATGTCTCTTGTTGAATGCACGTACAATCCATGACCAACCCGCCAGTCCACGGACCCTGAGGCGGGAAGGCCTCAGGTACTATCGCAGTAACGACGGATACAGTCACTTACCCGCCCATCTTCTCGATTCCGTAGGCCAGGAGTCCGCCGAAAGCCCCCGAGAGCGCGGCGGTTCCTGAGAGAATACTGATACGTTGCGCTTGTGCAGTCCGCGGGTACCACATACAAAGATAGAACGTCACCCCAGGGAAGAGTCCTGCCTATCAACCAGGTCAGTATAAAGCATCCCTCCCGACATTGCGACTATGTCTACTTCTGTAATACCAAGGAAAAGGCGAGCGCTGCAGATCCGAGATGAGCCATTGACGGAAACTGTACAGTGGGGCTGCCACGTACACTAGTAGTCCCGCGAAGTTTTTGACGAATGCCATAGAGATCATGACGATCCCCCAGCAGAACATGATGAACGGGACTGCGCAATGAGTTACACGGGCGAAAACGTGAGGTGAAAGAAAGGTACTAACTCCATCGCGACGGCCTTGAGACCTTCAGGGCTAGGTTCCTACATAAACGACCTCGGTTGACCACAGGATGCGAGGGGCGCGAGGAAAAACCTACGAGGGTACTTCGAACACACAGTATGTAACCTGCAATGGACTGAGCATTTGTCCCGTCTCCGTGCGAGGAAGACACTCACGAAGAACATGGCCGCGCAGAGGTTGTACTGCAGCCCAGTGAGGTGAAGGTCTGAAACGAGACCCGCAATTTTTGCATTGCCTGCGGGGTCGCGTCAACGGGCGGGCACGCGTAGTACTCGATTGGATGACGCACCAATGTTGGTCCGGTCGCTTTTGTATGTTAGGACGATGAGAAGCGTACGGGAAAGGGAAGGGCGGGAACATTCACAGGAACGACAGAAGGTAGAGCAGGGTGACCAGAGGGAGCAACCTGGCGTCAAGCTTCCTGAAGACCTTGCTGGCATCGATTCCTTGCGACTGCTTCTCCAGCTCCAAGTCCTCTGCTGGGAAGTTTTTAGGGACGGTATCCACAGCAGACAGTTTGTCTGCATGGCCTGCAGGCATGGTTACTCGCGAGGGGCAGGTGTGGAGCGTCGAAGAGCGGAGCGACGTCTTTGTCCTTCGTGGTGGGAACTCTTCATCAGTACTTCGGGATTTTGCTTACGGCTTAACGTGCTTAACAGCCGGCGGCCCTCCCTGCGGCCGGATTTGGGGAGAGTGTGTGGACGCGGTGGGGGCTCCAGCGTGGTCTGGTGGGGTCCCCTCGCATCCTGGTAGGTGCTGGCTGATGCATAGGCCCGGGGTGCTGGGAGGACGAGGGAAGTTTCAGCAGGCGGCTTACGGGCGCTTTGCGCCATACTTACGGCTTACGCGCTTACCCTGCTTAAGCTGTGCTTAACGCGACTTAACGCGCTTAATAGCCCCGTTAAGTCGCGTTAAGCAAAATCAAGAAGTACTGATGTTATGAGATCCCGAGCCTCCGAGCGCTCTCCATGGAACTGGCATGTGCAGAAGAATGCTAAAACGAGCATTCGGAAGGTATCAGACGCGTTTGGGTGAGGTTAGCCGCCGCCACCAGCGCCGGCTGGCATTCGAAAATATTGTCCGAGACAGCTTGGTCCTGCCGCGGGCGGATATAAATTCAGCACAGGCTTCTAACGCTTGCAGTAGTGAACCTTCCACTGCCCGGGTGATCAGAAATATTCGTCAGGCAACCATTGAAAGAAGTACACGTTACCTGGTGGCAAATTAGAGCGATGTTGTCGTTAGGTATGAAGGTACCACGTACAGACGAAGTGCTGCTGGTGAGCGATCTTCTTGTCATATTCTTTATGCTTATCGAACGGGGTCTATAAGACGCAGGAGATCAACCCGAAAGTCGTGGTGAGAGAGCGGCGTGCAAGCGGCCTCTGACGACGCTCACCGGCGCTTTACCTACTTAGCTGATGCACAGCTGCACCACGTGGAGATAGGTGGAGATAAGTACAGAGCATCAAAACTGTTCGGACCTCGGTGACCGTCCTTGCCAGCACCTTGAACTTGAAGCTTGACGGTGTTGAACATGGTGGGGGATGCCCACTATGGGGGGCGCACTACACGCAGTGTGCACACATACTCACCTGGCTAGTGAGAGGTAGAGGCTTGTATATCGAGTGAGGAGAAGAGCGAGAAGATATCTATATATTAGGGCCAATGAGGGCCGTATATATACTACAGGATGTACTGGATTAGTAATGCTATACAGTACAAGGATGCACTGCCTGGAACATCTGGATAGATGGGCAGTGCGGCACATGAGATGATCATGTGGGGCGGCTATACAGCGCCTGTTGTAGATGGATGAGATATCGGGCTGTGCCGATGTCCATGTACGCAGCTATGCCATGCATGCTATGCTAGGCTATGCGCGTTCAACACTCCCCCTCGCTAAGTACGCACTCGCAAGTACGCAAGCGGACATGGCGCTCTAAGCAGCCTTAGGGAAATGCAAGCCAAGATAGGGACGGAAGTGGTGGAACTTCACAGTGCCCAAATTCTTGGTAAAGATATCAGCGGGATTATTAGTCCCTTCGACATAGAATATGTCGGTAATGCCTCGATCGTACACTTCACGGACATAATGGTAGCGGATGTCAATGTGCTTGGACCTTGACTCCGTGACAGGGTTTTGTCCGATGTGAATGGAGCCTTGATTGTCTCCAGACAGTGGTATGCGACCGATATAATTGTTGGAGCACGCAATCGTGCTCGAGTCGTTTGGGCTCGAGTCTCGCCCGCCATGTCTTGGTCGTTGTAGTTCGATGTGACGTGACCGCGTGGACGTCGAGTCACCGGTCCCGCGCTGCTTCCTTTTTCGCTCGTCTTTGACGTTCCGCCGCTTTCCGTGCTGTGCACCTCCCCGCTCACTTATACTCGCCGCTGCTCGGTTTGCTGCCCTCAGTCTTGCTCCCGCATACTGAGGGTATGTTCATCTTCATTCCGCTTCTCAGTCCCAGTAGCTGACCTACGTATTGTAGCCCGTTTACAGGTACATACATAGGCTCAATATATATCAGTCTTGCTCCCGCATACTGAGGCCCGTTTACAGCCTTCCCTCGCCGTCGTCGCGCCCCACACGCTCCCATAGGTTATGAGCCCTGCGGGAAGGCTCTAACTGCAAGACTCACTCGCCTCCCGCTCGCTCGCCCTTCGCCCGCCTTTTGCCTGCGCCACTGCCGCGCTCTCTCTGCCCTCTCGCCCACTTGTGCCTGCGCCATTGCCGCGCTCCCGCTCCGCCTCTGCCTGCGCCACTGCCGCGCTCCTGCTCTCGCTTCGCCTTTGCCTGCGCCGTTGCCGCGCGACCCTCTGCCTGCGCCACTGCCGCACTTCCTGCCCGTGCCCCGCTCGTGCCGCTGCCGCACTTGCTTCCTCGCCAATCCCCTTCCATCCCGTTTCGCTCACCGCGCCGTAGTCCCTCCGTCCCATCGATCTCACCGCCACCATGTCCGTCAGCCTTGCCGACTTCGTTGCCGGTGTCGACAAGCTCGACGCAACCGGAAAGAACTTTGTCCTCTTCCGTGACCAGTTCCAGATCGCCGTCACGCAGAAGGAGGCCTGGGATCACTTTAGTGGTACGTCCGTTCGCCCAGCTCCTGCCATTCCGGCCACCCCCACCGCTCTCGAGATCGCCTCCATTGCCGCATGGGACAAGAAGGAGAACCTCGCGCTATACCTCCTCAACCTCAAAATTGCCCCAGCCGTGTTCACGAAGCACAAGCGCAAGGGCAACGTCGCCGCTATCTGGGCCAGCATCTGCTTGGATATGGGTGCGAAGTCCCTCCTCCAGCGCGCCAACCTTCGCCGCGACTTCACGAACATGCGCTACACCCCCGGTGCCGACTTGCATGCCGAGGTCGACCGTCTCCGCCTCGCATACGAGAACCTCATCACGCTCGAGGTCAAGATCTCCGATGCCGAGTACGCCTCCACCATCATTGCCTTCCTCCCGCACGATCTCTCCGCTTTCGTCGCCCAACTCTCTGCCCAGATTCGCGCTCACGATCTCATGACTCCTGCAACAACAACTGCCGCTCCCATTGACCCTGACAAACCACCTATCGACCCCGAGGTCATGCTCACCCTCGTCCTCGAAGAGTGGGAACGTCGTCAGGGCGAGCGCAAGACCACCAAGGGTAAAGACCGCGATCCAGGCCTCGCTGCTGCCGTTCTTCAAGCGAGAAGCCCAAGCGTGGTCGTGGCCCCCGTAAGCCCGTCGGCGTCTGCTGGACGTGCGGCGGCATGGGTCACCGACAAGACGTCTGCCCTTCGCCTGCGCCGAACAAGGATGACGAGTCCAACAACCTGCCGCAGAATCAGAACCCGCCGCCTCCGCCACCTGCCAATCCTGCTGCCGCTCCTGCTGCCAACACCGTTGCCAGGCCCTATGGCACCTACAATCTTGACGACATCGCCGGCGCATGGAGTGCCCTTGCCCCGCAGCTCTTGGACAGCGATCTCGATGATGACGATGTGTCCGTCTGCGATCCCTGGTCCGATGATGCCGCCTCCGCCTACTCAGACCTTACCGAGGACTTGGATGCTGCCGACTCGCTTCCCGACCTCGTCCCGGATGCCCCTGCCTTTGCCTTTGCCTGCCCTGCCCATCCCTCGCCTACCACCGCTGCTGTGGATTGCCCGAATGCCGTCTCGCTTGAGGGGGAGGAGATGTTGAGCCTTGCCAAGCTCACGTCGTCTGTGCGCCCCGAGAGCAGAGATGTGTGCCTGCCTGCCGTTGACGACCTCGCCGCCGTTGTCAACTCACCCCCTGGTCTCTCGGTGCCCGTGCGGATCGCTGCCCCGCCGAACGAGAGTCTCGCCATCCAGGATCTGCCCCGAGACGTCTGCCCACCGCCTGGAGACGTGCTCACTGCCGGCTTTAATGCCTTGCCCGCTGTATCTACCCCTGCCATCGCTGCCTCACCCGTCGACCTGCCCGACAAGTTAAACATGCCCGCCCTCGTCGACTCCGCCTCTGATAGGCTGCCCGGGCCGTTCAAGTTGCCCATCGTCTCCGCACGTGACATCACCCGCGGTTCAGCCGCTGCTTCGCTCAAGCCGCCCTTCCTCGTCGATGTCGGCGGTGCCTTTGCCCGCATCTCCGCCTCGCCTCACCCGCTTCGCTCCGCCTCCGAGGCCACTGCCCCCTTCGCTCATACGGACTTTTTCACTGTTTTTGATACATCACCTACCTCTCGTGCCCGCTTGGACCGTATCCGCCGCTATGCTGATGTTTACGATACGCTCCTTTCTTAGGCTGCAGGCCCTTCCGCCCTTCATGCCTCCGTTACTTAGTTTCTTTTTCATTCTTTTGTCTGTGCCCTCGCTCTCCCGACTCTTGCAAGATTGAGGGGGAGTGTTGGAGCACGCAATCGTGCTCGAGTCATTTGGGCTCGAGTCTCGCCCGCCATGTCTTGGTCGTTGTAGTTCGATGTGACGTGACCGCGTGGACGTCGAGTCACCGGTCCCGCGCTGCTTCCTTTTTCGCTCGTCTTTGACGTTCCGCCGCTTTCCGTGCTGTGCACCTCCCCGCTCACTTATACTCGCCGCTGCTCGGTTTGCTGCCCTCAGTCTTGCTCCCGCATACTGAGGGTATGTTCATCTTCATTCCGCTTCTCAGTCCCAGTAGCTGACCTACGTATTGTAGCCCGTTTACAGGTACATACATAGGCTCAATATATATCAGTCTTGCTCCCGCATACTGAGGCCCGTTTACAGCCTTCCCTCGCCGTCGTCGCGCCCCACACGCTCCCATAATAATAGCCGAGTTCAGCAAGCAAGTTGTGAACCCAGACTACTTGGCGACTACAGTCGCTCATTGCCATATACTCAGCCTCGGTGGAGGAGAGGGCAATGGTCTTCTGTGCACGTGAAACCCACGAGAATGCACAGTTCGCTAACTTCAGCATAAAGCCGGTTTGCGAGCGTCGAGTGTATGGGTCTGAAGCCCAATCACTATCAGTCCCAGCTATTAAGCCGAGCTGAGAATCGCCGTTATAAACCAAGGCGTAGTTCTTGGTTCCGACGAGGTAGCGGCAGATGTGAAGTGCCATGCTAAGGTGATCCTCGGTCGGGTTCGTGGCATGCTGTGCCAGTTTGGTCACAGCGAAAGCCAAATCCGGTCTCGTACCCAACACAAGGTAGAGTAGAGAGCCAATGACTTTCTGGTACCTAGAGCGAAGCTCTGGTGTAGCTTGTCCTGTGTTGGGTGCAGGTATGTAACCCACAGGGAGTGGAGTTAAAGCTGGTCGCGCATTCGTCATGCCGCAGCGGTCCAATACTTTCTCCAAATATGCACGCTGATCTAAAAAGATCTTTTGACCTATACGAGTAATGCGCATGCGCAGAAACTCTTTGGCATCGCCAAGATCACGGCATTCCCATTTCTTCATGAAGCGAGCTTTGAGTAGAGCTACAAGCTTCTTGTCACGCCCACAGAAAAGCGCATCGTCAACGTAGACGATTACAACTACAAGTTCACCATCAGAGTGGCGTTTGTAGATGTACAATCCTGCATCGTTGGTGAGTCGTTTGTAACCCATCAACTTCATGGACTCAGACAAGGTGCGCCACCACGCTAATCCTGCCTGCTTAAGTCCATATAGAGCACGCTTCAATCTGAAGACTTTGTGCTCAGAGCCAGAGATGCGAAATCCTTCTGGCTGCTCCAGGTAGATCTCCTCATCCAGTTTGCCATACAGGTAGGCGCTGCGCACATCGAGTCCTGAGATGTGCCAGTCCTCGAGTGCTGCAAGGGCCATGATGAGACGGACTGTCTCAAAGCGTACAACTGGAGAGAATATCTTGTCAAAGTCTTCGCCTTCGACCTGGGAGAAGCCTTTCGCTACAAGTCTGGCTTTCTTACGACCGTCAGTTTTGACGTCGAATACCCAGCGGTTTTTCACGACCTTACGTCCTTTTGGA